>JAVDPK010000205.1:52232-68370 GCA_034780415.1 Cichlasoma orientale
AAACCTGCTGTAATGAAATTTAAAACCAGACACATAACAATACAATTGTACTCATTCATAACACCGACTGCTCTGCTGCTGGTATAGCCTACGTTACTTTCTCTTCATGCTGGAAGTGGGCATAAACCCCCCACTGTCCTTGCTTTCTCTCGCTCAGCATCAGCAGCACGCTGTGCGGCTCTGGTATTCTGTTAATGCATTGCAATCTGTGCTATGGTGGGTGGATATCGCTACTTTAAATGACTGCAATGTTACTGCTACTTTCAAGACTGGGTATTATAAACAGTATTTGTGTGTATAAGCTCTAGAGTTGTGCTACAGCTGATGTGTGACCTCCACAAATGCAACTAGAGCTTACACGTTGTCACCTCCACTGCAATAACGGACATCGGTGTTCATCCAAACATTGCGCTCATTGCATCACTTGGTTTGAATTAATAAAATTCATGATCTTCTTTTCCATAAAACGACATCAACAATAACTTAGCCAGATGTGGGTAACTTAAACCTAACATGCATGAGTGGATTTCTCCTGAAAAAAAAATAAATAAATAAGACACCCTCAAAAGCAACAAATAATATGCATTGGTACTTCTGACGATCCCCAGCTATAATTTTTGTGATTGGGTGCAGAGAAACACACTGACTTTATTGCAGTATTACAGGAAATATAGCATCTGTACGGTTGCTGAATGTCATCCTTGCTCCCTCGTATCTCCTGACAATTTCCCCTGCTTGCTGTGTGATAAAACAGAAAGGTCATTGAAGTAAAGTAAAAAAAAATAAATAAAAAAAATAAGAGAGATGTGGGAAAAGAAAGTCAGCGTTCCAAAGTGCAGGTGGTGGCAAACAAAGAGGCGCAGAGATGAAACATTTGGAGGTCATGATTAGATATTATTGCTCTGCTGTGATGAGCAGGGATGATGAGAGGATGAGGAACTCCAATAAATTGTTCTTCAGAGGATTGTTTTTTGTTTCTGTTTTTTTATCTGTGAGAGGCAGAGGGAGGGAAAGATAGGAGACAGGACAAACATAAATTAGAAGGAAGGAATACAGAGAAAGGCGGGTAACTGACAGCACATTCTGAGAGAGAAAGTGAGAGATTCAGCCAACCGTCGACTGAACCTATTGGGGTGTAATGTTGCCATGACAATGCTAACTTCAGCTAATGGCACAGGGTAGTTGTCAATATTCCCATTAGGTGGCGTGGAGCAAAACTGGGACTAGACTGCAGCTTCTGACAGATGCCAAGTTGCACCGAGCCTCTCTAAAGTGCTGGTGCTCATAATGAGGGCTTCCATGAGCAAATAGGTATAAATTAATCCATGGCTGAAAAATATCCCAGTCTAACTAAGGGGTTGTGCTGATGTGAAAAGAGTTCGATCATGGACTCCATATAAAAGACAGCACTTTGATGTCACAGGTCGTTAGTGTCGGCATTTTGCCAGAGGTGGTTTTAGTGATGTTGGGCTTTTGGAGCCAGAGGTTTCATTGTTTCTTGGATGAAAGGGTGAAGTTATCAACCATCAGTAAAAGGCTTTTTTTTTTAACAAGCAGCATCTATAAATTGTGTAGAGATGTACTATATCTGCTAATTAGTGCTCAGTAACATATTAATAAAATACTAGAAATTCACTCACTAAAATTGACACACAAACATCTCGGAAGGGTTGTCGCTCACAGCAAGGGATCTTATTTGTAAGATTATTCCATTAAATGTGCTCCAGCACCAGAGCGCAGCAGAACGGAGAGGTGCTGTTTGTCAGATTAGCAGAGATGAGGTCTGGCAGACGGCCACTGGCTACAGCTGCTCGTGTCTGCACACCTGTTGGGAATCGCAGGCACACCCCTAATTTTGAGCCTCAAGAATAATTCTCCAAACATGCTTTTGTTTTGAAAGGGGAAAACCAAAGCCCCAAACTTTTAGCGGCAAAGTTAAAGTTGAGCATTTTAACATGGGAGTCGATGGAGCTCGACTCACTTTTTGGGCCACCTTCAAGTGGCCATTAGATTAGAGGCATGAAAAAGCTCCCTCTGTTTTTTGTCTCTTTTTTCTGACATTTCTCAAAGTACTCTTAAATTCTCACCTTGCAGTATTAATCTATTTAACTGAACTCATTTAGATTTATGTTGTTGTTATTCACTGCTTTACTATCTTTCTGTACTATCCTCCAGCCTTTAAAGTCTTGGTTGTCGAACGCTGTGGAACCTGTGTCCCCCGGTGTTACATTTGTGCAGGAAATACGTCACCTCTTTGTACTTTCCTCAGGTTTGGATGTGGAAGTTTTATTTTTACAGCTGTTTTGCATCTCATTCGTTTCAGTCAAGGAAAACCTCACTTCTCTAAACTCCTCCACAACATCTGGAAATGGGCTCAAAACACGCCGACTCTGTGACCGAAGCCACTGGTCTTGAACGCCACGCGGTGCAGCGGCGCCTTAGTTCCACTGCAATGACAATTCAGATCTGATGACAGAAATTTCTGTTCCATCTTTTAATATTCCGTGATTATATCCTCATGAATATTCATTTCCTAGGAGGGCACAGACTGAATGAGGTGACACACTGGCCCCTCGCTTTCATCTTCTCATTAAGCCACAGTAGTATCCTGTTTCGCTTAACTATGAAATATTACCCCTTTTGTATCACAAATTAATCACACTCCTTTGATATGACTGTTTTGCTTCATTCGCTGATATAACCTGGCGTGCCAGACCTGTGACAGAGACATCCCTTTTATTCATCAGTGATATTAACAGTATTTTTTTCCTAGATTTAGGAAGCAGGACTATTATTAATCTAACTTGTTAGGAAAGCTAGCCGTTTCATCTGTAGAAATTAAAATGTAATTGCTCTAATAAAATCCTGTCATCTGAATACATCAAGTGGTATTTTATAGTAATTACATTATAACGAGCAGATTTTTTTTTTAATTCACTACGACGTCTTCGACCTGATTGCAAAATTACGATTGGCAGTTCGACTGTACAGAAGAAGGGAATGATAATTCCACAGTCTAATTCAACAGTGGATTAAAGGTATTACTTTAATGCCCACCTTCAACATGAGATGAATATTTTATGGGGTTTGTTACTTTCAAAAATATTACTTATAATGTTAACTGTTACTACAGACAAACCAGGAGTAAAAAGATCATATTTCATATTTCATCGGTACTGGACTCTCTCACAGGTACTGGATTCACAGGTCTGACACGTTTGTGTCAAAACAACAAGGACATGTGGAGCAAAACAAAAGTCAATGATCTCACAAACCTTTAAAATGCTTGCTTTGAAAATGGGAACCAGGTCTGCACCCACTTGCAGCCAGCTGCCACCTTCAAACCAACTTTGGTGCATGAAGACAGCAATAAAATAGCAATGAGATGGAGTCAGTTTGCTATTAGTTTGCAACTGAATAGGGTCATAATTACAGTCTGTTTGTGATAATACAGCGATTAACAGTGAGAAATCGGAAAAACATTTTCTGTGTGTGCTGTCTGCACACACAGAAATTCACATTACTTACATTCACAGTCCAGCCAGAACCTCACAGATCTGAAACTAATTGTTCCGCAACATTAAAGTAGTTGCTGCAGGATTTACCAGCGCAATGACACAGGGGCTTGTCAACCTTGCTTTTTATATGGTAATTTAACCAGAATACAACCAGATGGCAACCAGCCGAGTCAAGTCCCCTACTGCAAAGAGACGCGTTGCAGAAGGGTTGCACTTATTGGCGCAGACTGACTGCAACATGCCGGCAATCTTTCTGCATTTATGAATTCGGCAACTTGGCCCCAAAATATAGTTTTAAGAACCTTTATTCTCCTGGAAGTTATACTTGCACCACCATCTTTGCTGTTCTCCCATATACTTTTAGAGCTTTTAGCTTTTAGAATAGAACAGAACAGAATGCCTTTATTTGTCATTATACGGGATGTACAATGAGGGTCATAGGCTACCCTATCTTGATAGGTCAAATGTGAACATTTCAGCTTTTATTTGCAGGTATTTACATCTGGATCTGACACAGTTCAGAAGTTCGCACCTTTTGTCTGAAGCCACCCATTTTTCTTGTGAACAGAAGTTTTGGAAGAGATAAACCTAAAATAGATCAAAGTGAATAAGACTTAAGATTTAGTTGCAAATCCTTTGCTTGTAATAACTGCATCAAGTCTGTGACCCACTGACATCACTCAACTTGCATTCTTCTTTTGTGATGCTTTTCCAGGCTTTCACCGCAGCATCTGTTGTTGCTTGTTTGGGGGGTTATTCCATTCAGAATCCTCTTTAACAGGTAAAATGCTCTATAGGGTTAAAGTCTGAAGATTGACTAGGCCAGTCTAAAACCTTCCGCTTCCTGCCCCTGATGAGCTCCTCTGTAGTTTTGACAGGGTGTTTTGGGTCATTATCTTGCTCCATGATGAAGGATCTCCCAATCAGTTTGGTCGGATCTTTCTTTAAATTGACAGACAAAATTCTCCTTTAGACTTCTGAGTTCATTGTACTGCTGCCATCATGCATGGCATCATCAATGAAGATTAATGAGTCCATCCAAGAAGAAACCATGCGAGCCCAAGCCATGAAATCACCTCCACCATGTTTCACAGATGAGCTGATAAGTTTGGGATCATAAGCGGATCCTTTCTTTCTCCAAACTTTAACCTTTCCATCACCTTGGTAAAAGTTCATCTTTGTCTCATCAGTGCATAAAACAGAATTTCTGAGGCTTGTCTCTGTACTTCTTGGCAAATTCCAGCCTGGCCTTCCTGTTCTTCTTGCTTATCAGTGGTTTGCATCTTCTGATTAAGTCATCCGCAAATATTAGACTCCAAGATGATGTTTTCCTCGGTCTGCCTGTTCAACATCTGTTAGTGCACCAGTGCCGACTTTCTTCTTCAGGACGTTCCAACAGCTGTACTGGCTATGGCCAATGTTTGTGTGATGGCTCCGACTTTCCATCTTCTCTCAGCTTCACAGTTGCTTGTTCTTCCCACAGCTCTCTGGCCTTCATGTTGGTTCCTCCTCTAACTATAACTGCACAGTGTGCACATTCACAGAGTCAGCGCAGACATTCAGCGCTCTTTATTGTTTGAATAATCAATTTAACAGGACACACCTGGGCAACAAAACACAAAAGATGCTATCTTCTGAACAGTGTGTCAGATCCAGATGTAAATACCTGCAAATAAAAGCTGAGATGTTGATCTTTTGTCTCATATTCATCTTTTAATGTCAAACCCAGATGTTTTCAGTCTAAAGGCACTGGCCTCATTGTTCCAGTACTTTTGGACGGGAGTGTATATATGACAGCAAATATAGAAAAGCACCATCGCGCAACCTTAAAACATGTCAAACTGACAATTTGTCATTCACACCCACACTGTGCTGTGGCGAGAGAAAGTAAGCAAGGTTAGAACTTCCCCTCAAGGATACACAGCTATTTGTGGTAGTATGAATTGCTTCCAGGAGAGACTGTCTAGGAACGTGTGTTATATTTAAACAATATAAAGTCTCCCACTCTATGGCCACAAGCTTTTACCCTTAGGGAGTAACTGTGGGTGTTCAAAACGCCTTGGATGTCTGATATAGTTCGACAACATATTGTTCAACCCCCTTCTTTTCTAGAATAACACAGCAAGTGACTGCATGATCCTGAGATTGCTGCCTTCATGCAGTAAGAGGGCAGGTCCACTTGGTTCCTAGTATCTAAGACCTTAAGTTCTTTTTTTAACTAACAAAACTAGGTATAGTGGATAGGAACACAACCACTTCAGACTGTGATGAATCACTACACTTAAGTTTTTAATGGTTTGTAAAGGCCATTGTTCTTCCAAACTTTTTGTGCAAATTGGCCCATTTTTTTTATCTAAAACTGGAGCAGATTTTAATAGGCACCAAATCATTCATGGCTTACTTTTAAAACTGTTAATGATTAGTAATACCAGGGTGCATAATTGGAGAATATGGGACATATTTGACACATAATTCCTTTATGTTTTTTTTTTTTTAAATCCCACCCACTCTTCTACCTCGCCTCTTTAACAACTAAAACCTTGTCTGCATACAGTTCAGGTAGTTCTCCAGGTAATTTGGTGCTTTTAAAGTATTATAAATAACAAGGTAGAAACAAAACTTTTAGCATGACATACATCTATGATCTTACAGGAGCCACAGAGCCATGAAAAAGCAAAATGCTAATAAAGTGAACTGCTGCGAATCCAAATTTGCCGGCAGAATCAGATTTTGCCGTTCATTATGACTTCTCAAATATCTGTCGGGCTCTGAAAGTGAGGCAGTTCCTACAGATTCAGATGCTAAAATTTCCAACTTTACAGCAGAAATAAATGTTCATGCCCTAGTACAATGGTCTCCATATCCAATTATCAGCTTTATTACAACTACTATAGGCATTGTTAAACTCACCTGTCTAATCTTTATTAAGCCTTAAAGTTGTTGTCAAAGCCATCTGACTCACAGGTAGAAGCAGACACAGGTGGATCTGGACTTTAGCTGTCTGCTAATATTGCCTGCTGTGTATTATACTAACTAGCATTAGCATTAATTAGCAGGTATTAGTGCGTGTTTGATCCTTTCTAGCAAAACTTGCTAGCACTAGCTGATGGCGTAGGAAATATGATCCAAATATCCAAAAATGAATTTGGACACAGATGAATTTCACTTAAAAAAGTAAATGAAATATAGTTGCAAGCACCAATGATGCAGCAAAGCGGCAAGATGCAACAGTTGCTAGGAAACAAGTTGTAAGGTAAAGCACACTTTACCCCCCACACTACCCCCCCCCCCCAAAAAAAAAGAAAAAAGAATTTTAATGGCACCAAATTCCTTGTGTGTCCTTGGGGAGGGGTCCACTTTGTATAAAATCCAATATGGCAGCTCGGGCAATTCTCTCAACATCAAAACTTAGTACCTGTCAGGCTCGGGACCTCCGACAGCATTGGCTGGCACATGCATTTCATTGTAAATATGAAGACATGAGCTGTTATTGATCAACACACATTCTGATTAATTATAGCACCCCTAAAAGGTCACCAAAATTTCTGTGCTTCCTTCTGAAGGGGTCCCAAGTCTACACACCAAGTTTGGTTTTGATAGGTTAAAGCGTTGCCGAGATATGAGCTCAGTTCCTATTTGGCACCTTTGCCACCGACTTTGATTGACTCTGATGGGCGACTGCTTCGGGGGGAAAAAAAAAAATCAAAAATCCATTTGATAAGTTCTCTGAGTCAATTTGGTGAACATTGAATGAACTTTGTGACCTGTGAAGGATTTTAGTCCTTATATTGTAGCCTAGCTCATTCGCTGTTGTAACCAGTTTCTGTTTGAACCAAATCTGCAACTATGAGAGGAAGACAAATATGTGAGTATCATTTCATCAGCTGTGTTTTTGAGAGTTTTTTCCCCTCATTCTTGTAAGGTAGCAAAAGGTGTGCAACATTTGGACTACTGTTAGAAAGTTAGGCTCATTTGCACACTTAAAACTAGAATAACTTACTACAATAACTTCATCACCCCTGCTGAAGTGGACTACACAGTACCTTGAGACTATGTGCTGAATGTTACTTCTTATACAAACTGAGTCACTTCCCACAATGCTGGACCTACATCAAGTAAAGGTTACCCACAAGGTCATGTTTTTCAAAAGAAAAACCTCACCTGGTAAAAACGGGATCACTCCACGTAAGGTTTCAGCGTATAACGTCACACGGCTGCACAATCGCTCAACTGGAGGAAACGGTGAAATCTCCAGCTGACGCTTTGAAGCATCACCGTTCAGTGGGGAGCCTCACTGACAAAAGGAAAACGTGAGTGCTAGCATGTGGAGAATAATCACAGCAGCAGTGATTATAAAAGTAGGTGTCAGTGTACATTTACAGGCATGCAATCCCCGTAACCCCAGCATGTCCCTATAGACCCACACGCACACTCTTATGTACTGCGACATGCTCAACAACCAGATAAACAACAGCCTACCTCTGGCTGGATCACTCACTGGCTTATAGTGCAAGTCGCTGATTTATGGTGTAATCTAGTTCAAGGAGAGAGAGCTTCTAATACAAAGAGGCACAGAAAGACCAGCAGTGACCTTTCCTGTCCTTCTCAGCTTGTCAACAAACTCTCGGTACTACTTGAGCGAGGCAAACACTAAATTAGAATGCACCGAGCAGGTGAATAGCAAAATGTGGACTGATTTAATTCACTACCCGGTCAGAATGATGATGGTAGCAGTGGGGGTGGTGGCAGCGTCTTCTCGAGGATGAGTCCATTAATCTTTTTATGAGCAGCAGAGACTCAAACTTCTTCTACTTAGAAAGTCCAATGAAATTCATAGGAATCTGCTGGTAGATTTTCCCTTCAACGACAGGGTGGTTGGTGTTTCAGAATTAAACCCCAAACCAAACCACTTGAAAACTGGCTGAAAATTCATAGTTATAAAGCTACTTCCAGCTGGTACCTTATTCTCAAGGGGTCACCCCAGCGGGGAGCGCCGCATGCTTGGCAGATGCGACTGCAAAGGGATTTGTGTCTCTTCCTGAGATTGATCTGGGCGATGTTAGGAAAATGCATAATTCCACTACACCATAGAGCCACTGAAAATTCATCGAGTTATGATTTCTACTGTGACCAGATCTTTATTTAACCATAAAGAAGCAGTAGGAGACCAGGCCAGGTCATGCTGGTAAATGAGAACTGGCTCTCAAAAATTTTATCTGGTAAAGTAAGAGTTTAAAAAAAAAATAAAGGAGACACAGCTGATGCACTGAAGCTTAAGATCCACCCACAAAGTAATGAAGCAAAAAAAAAAAAAAGCACTCTGGTTACAACTGTAAATATGTTTTAGCCTATTAAGTAGGGCTCTTTAAGACCAATTTGTTTCATAACCTTTGTTTTAAGTTCACATTTGCAGAGTAAATGGGGTTAGGGGGTGGTAAGCAGTGGACCAAAGCACTGGAAACTACATGAGGAGAGTCACTTTTTCAAAACAACATTCACTGTCCCAGAAAAGGGTGGATGTAGACTCCTTTGCCCACTGTCATTTCTGCAGTTATATACAACACAATCAGGTGAGGCCAATCCAGTGAGTTCCAGAAGAAAGTCAGGTGTGGACCCTCCTTGCAGTTCCTGCTTGTTCCTTCTGCTGGCTGCCGTCCTCACAATTACTCATGCTTCACCTCCTGCATATAAGCACCAACTCTTTCAACTCTTTCACTGCACGCCTGGTCATTCTTCCAGCTTGTGTGGTAGCAATGCTCAGGTCCCAGGTCCTCGAGTATCCTAAGTAGTTTTTTGAAGTGCGTTTTTGCCGCAGGCCTCAACTTACTCTGTCTTCCTGTGCCTCAGATCCCGTCACGCCAGCCTGCATCTCTGTGGAACTCCTGGGTCCCCTGCCTGCCCACTCTCCGGCCACAGACACCTGCATTCACGTCACTACCTCAGGATTTCCCAGTTCCCCCTTGAACATTGTTAAACTACTGTGAATTAAAGTCCTGTGTTAGAGTGCTCTGGTTCAGTTGAACGTAACAGATGCTGGTGCTTGAGGAAAAGTGCTCACCCAAAAAAAAAACTGGAATTTATCCTCTTATTTTGTTAGTTTCAGTTTGAATTCACCTGCTTTCTTGCTTTCCACATATTTTTCTCCTTTCTTTCATTTCTCTCCAATATTGCGCCGCACCTGTCACAAATTATCCAGTCAGTCTTTCCTCCTTTATTATTTTTGAAATCCTAGTATTTTCCTATGTTTCTACCCTTACCCCTTATTTCATTTTGTTCCTTTGTGCTTCTGGTGGTTTTCTTTGTGTACCTGTGACCTTAAGGTTTTGTCCTGAATGATCATATCTTACCTCGTTATAGACTGTGCTGACCTATTTTGCCATAATGGGTTAGAATGAGAAAAGTTCAGGGCATCACTATTTTCAATGTGTTTGGTAATACCAAGATTTCATGGTAACCTGGGTAGTTTGGGGGCAATACTGGCGAGACCAAGTTTACCCTCAAGTAGAAATAATATTTCATGAGATGCAGATAAAAATGATAAAACACAGATATATTTAATATGGAAAATACTTGAGATAAGAAGAAGAGTGGGTATGGTCACATTCGTTTATAGTGCCACAGAGCTTTCTTTATGTCCCTTCCTCAAAACAGTGTGACCTCACCAAAGAGAGGGTTCCACTCCAAAAAATCCAACACATTTACTAAAGTCACGGAGAGAGGGAGAAACCTGAGAGAGAGATCAAGTGTACCTGCCTTCCCTGAGTCCTGCTAGGAGCTGGAAAAAACAAACCAAACACTGGAAGTTACAGATTCTGTTCTCAAGACAACATTTAAAGTATCCTGATTATGCAGTCTGAGATCATACTGTGAATGTTAATATGCATAAAGTCAGCATCACAGGATCCTTTCACAGGGTCGATTAGTCAATACAAAAAGGCACATCTGTGGCAACAGGAAATGCACTTAACCCACGGTTTGTGACATGAAGCGGGCTACAAAGTGGCAGCCTGTACGGAAAACCTCCAAATGGCTCCGCGTTTTAAACTGTGTATGAAAAAGTGCTTATTTATATCGCAGTGTTTTATTAAAGGCTCAATATGTGTAGAGTGTAAACACCACCTAAAAACACTGTGCCTATCTTCTCCTTCCCACTGCTAGCGTGTATGCCCTTAAATTGCCCTCACACTCGAGTGTGTCTTTGCATCTTAGGCTACAAAATGTATCTGATCTCGTCTCTCTGCTTGAGCCTTTCTGAGATTTTCCTCTAAGCTCCCCTGATTCCTGCTGAGACACTCCTTGTTACACATTCTTATCTTGTGTAGACAAAAATTTTGCTTTTGATTTGTTTGCTCCGAGTGCCTCCACACCGCCACTGATAAACTGCTCTATCTGACCTCTTACACCTCCTTTATGCTCTGCCGGCTCAAAGCAAATCCAGTCCAAATGTTACGAGCCTCAAACACCAAAATAATTAAATTAGCCGCTGAGACCACTCATTAACTAACATTTGACTCACACTTCTTCTGACACTGGAGCTTCATGTCAGTAAACAGAAAGAACCTCAAGCACAGTAATTAGTGGAGATGGGACGCTCGTCTCCATTGAGGGGTAGGTTTGATATTTTTAAAGTGGGTCAGTGTCTGATGAGGTCTGCTGCTTTGAGCCTGTTGACTGGCAAACACTTTCAGCTCCGCTCCCATCTCAGATGTGACGACAACGCCCCTTTGTTCAATCACAACAAGAGAGAATCACGGAATTCCTTTCAGAGATCTGAAGACACGAAGACTCGGCTGATGCCAGGACATGATAATAAAATTATTAGCACAACATGGCACCACTTGATGATCTTTGCTGTAAATCAAAGGAGGACGGGAAAAGGTAAAATATATATATATATATTTCATATTTCAATGGAACTGACTCATTTAAAAGAAATGAGCAGAATATTAGCAGAAACTAAGTTCCCTGTCTTTAAGCATGTCTGAATACATTTTAATTAACTATTAAGTATTCTATTACCGCAACAGTATTGCTCAGCAAATGTCTGAATGAAACACTGCTCTATCTGAATTAAATAAAATGAGCTAAAACTCCAGTTTTAGCTGTGTGAACGCTGCCACCTCATCACCATGTTAGGTCTCCGTATTATTGAGATTAACTCGCACTTTATTATATTACACGCTTTGAAAATCAGAGTGACAACTAAATAACCACATAGTATACTAAATGATATGATGCTAAGTGAAACTTTCTTTTTATGCCCTAACTCGGCCCGTGTGCGTCACATAAAAACTGGTTTCTGAAGGCTGCTGACGGGGTCTGCTGACGAACTGGATTATGTGACTTTTGCATGTAGAATCTAAATTCAGCCATTCGCAGAGGTAAACAAAGTCCCCCATCTTCAAAAACTAACGCTAGATCTTGTAAAAGGCAAAATTATGGTTATGAAAAGTCTGACCATATAACTGAAGTGGTTACAAAAGTTTGTTCATGTTCACTGACGCAAATTATCACTTTTTTCAGGACAGCAGAACGTATTTTAGTGGGAGTGTCCAGGTAAAATAGAAACTCCCCACATGTGTTGATATTTCACATTAAAAAAAAAAAAAAACGCTTTTAAAAAAGTGGCAACTGTTGTATTTTAACCCAACCAGGTACTATTACACACTTTTAATGAATAACATTAAAAAAAATAACATAAATGTTCTTTAGTGTAGAAATCTGTGATCCGTGTGATCAAACTAGCAACATAATTGACTCCATCATCACCACATTCCCCAACCTCCAAATGTAGACCTTTCACTCTCTGAAAATGGAAAATATTAACTTCATATACATGGACATAAATCAGTCTACTCAAGACCAGAGAGAGGGAAAACTGTGTTCAGGGATACCAAAGTAAGAGCAGGAAATTCAAGTGCAGGAATGTAAAAAAAATGAAAAAGACTGCGTCCAGTAACAGGAATCAGTGGATTAGAGGTTGTGACTATTTCCTGTCTTGCTTTTTCCTTACTCTTCTTCTTCTTTTTTTTTTTTAAACCAAGTTCACCATTTTTACCCGTTTCACTTTTGGATTTCTAAGATTTTTCCTGTAGCTGCTCCCCAGATCTTGCTGCTCAGCATCTTTTCTGCTTTAAGTCTAACACATATTTTATGTTCATTTTTAGCTGAAATAAATCAAAAGTTTCTGTTTCATCCCATGGCCAATGTTTTTTTTATTAATTTGTGTGTTTAATAATATTGGCTTGGCTTTAATAGTGTTTTAAAAGTTTGGACAAATGGGTTTGGAAGAGAAAATCAGCTGTACAGTGATGTGATAAAGAAAACTCTCCCAGGGCCATCCATATGCAGTCCTGTGAAAAACTAAGTGCACCCTTATTGCTTCCATAGGAATTAAAGAGAGTAAGCAGCAGCCAGATGCTTGCTAATAAAATCCACTCAATTAACTCGTAATCAGCAGCGTGACCACGTCTATAAAACGAGACGTTTTTGGCAGTTTGCTGGTCTGAAACATTCGCGTGTGTGTTTACACAATGCCACAGTCTTCCCAGGAGGGGGCGTCCCAGCATATTGACCCCAGGGTCAGACTGAGAGAAACTTTATCTTAGACATGCTTTGATTAGGTCCCCAAAGCTTCACCACTCTCTGGTGACTGAAATCATATACTCTAACTGTTATGTATCAGAATGATTTTTTTTAAAATGTATTCCTAATTTCTCATCTACTCAGTTGCTTGTAAAAAAAATAAAAATAAAAAAAATAAAAGCTTCAAAATTCCCAATATTCTAATATATCATTCAATCACTCAAGACTCCAGCTTTTAGATCAGATATGTACTACATGGAATTACACTTATACAGTACCAGTACTGGTACTGTACATTTGACAGATGGACTCAAAGTCTAAAGCAAGCATTTAGAGTAAGTCAGTCAGTAAGTGTATTTAATGACAATGGCCGATTCAGTAAAACAGAATTCCTAGAAAACTCTTTCATTCTGCTTCATTGTCTCTGTAAATGATGGAAGACAAGTTCCACACAACTCCATGCAGAGCTCAAGACAGTTCTCTCTCTCCCACACACACACACACCTCTCTCTTCAGATCCCCCATCTTCATCCAATCCCATTCTCATCCACACATTATACACATTCACTATAGGACACGTGGCAGGCTGATGGATGGGCCTGCGTCAAACGGAGCAATGAAACAATTATTCCTCCGCTCCATCTCTGTCAGGACTTTGTTCAAAGAGTTCACTAGTCGAAAAGAAAAGGGCCCATAACTCAAACCAGCCATCATTTGAATGGAAGGCATTCGAGTATAGAAAAGTATTGATTTTAGAGAAGTTCAGAAGCTATAAAGACAAAAAAACAGAATCTTAAGAGCAGATGTGTGACGATAGATTCAACAAAACGTTTGTCCGTGTGGTCAGTCACTGACGGTCTGACAACATGCCATGAGTTCAGAGCAGTCTTTCAGTTTGAATCACTAGTGTTCATGTGCATAATCACATGACCCGAGGTGTGAAAAAAGGTGCGGATCATTCCCATCAGGGGTTTGGGTGAAACCACTGTGAAGCCTTGGCCCCATTTACACGACAGCGTTTCAAAATGAAAAGTTTTGATGCGTTCCGGCCTCCCGTGTAATGGAGTGAAAATGATACATGCGCACTACAGTTGCAGCTCCTATAGCCACACCACCAGCCTGTGGCCTGCCAATAGGAACTGCAGCATTTTTAGCATTTTTGCATTTCCCTGTAAATGGAGATCATTTCTGAAACGTCTCCGTGTAAACGGGTCACTTTTCGGAAGTGACAACGGCAAAACAACACCGTTTCCACTGGAAATGTCGTCGTGTAAACGGGGCCTTTGACGCACTCTATCAAGTCACCTAGTGAGCTCACCTGAAGTACGGTGGTTTACGCACCTGTGAAGGGAGCCCAGGACTGCATTGTAGGCAGCTCACAGCTGGTGTCGTAAGCCACCTCCTCTGCTCAGTGATGGCCGTTCACAGTGCACATAGATGTTTTTTTTTTTTTACTCCTCTGTCAAACCATCTGTCTTCCAGGTCCAAAATGTGAACATTGGGATCTTCGAAAGAGTGACCTTCATCCTTTAGGTTTACGTACAGTCAAGTCAAACTGCTTTGGTTTCCCACGTGGTAACCGAACCCCAGCAATGCTCACAAACAGTTAAACCTGCAAAATAGACACTGATGCACTCAGGTCTAATTTGTGCATGTACACTATTTATATTCTTCAAAGATTTTCTGATTATGGGATTTTGTCAGGTATATAGTAACGGTAATAAAAAAAAAAGAAAAAAGCAAAAATGGAAAATTTTCTGAACAGAGCTATTCACAGATAATTTCTCTAAAAAGCAGAGGGCAGCATTTTATTTTATTCCACCATGAGTTCAAATACAGTTCCACGGCCCCCACATAATTTCCTGGGAGGCAGATGCCTGTTACTGTGGAAGTGGTATGTGTTAATTATGAATAACTGTCAGATACTGCTGTTAGCACAGCATCGTTACTCCTGAATTAATGAAGCTACTTAAAACCAGAGGAAATTGGTGGGTTGAAGGGAGGGTGGGGGGTGGGTGGGTGGAGCAAGTGGGTGAATGAATTACAGCTCAGCGAGGACGTGTGACCTTATTTCACAGAATAACTGGAGGTAAAAAATGTGTTTGCTATAAACCCCGAGTCCAGGCAAAAGTATAATTTCAGTCGAGTGTTTAATGAATTATCTGTGGCTATTGAATTTTATCACCCATTTCTTAGAGCACACTGTGCAACGCTCTGAAATGAAATTACATCGGGCAGTTCGGTGACTCCAATTAGCAGAGGAGAAGCCAACACCTTCATAAAAACCAAACGGATGAATTTTTTGAAGTAACCCGGTATTCAGCTGTTATAAAGGGTAAAATTATGTATAGAAACCAAAACTGTTTTGGCACCAGGCTGTAAACATGTTGATTTCATTACTAAAGTTTGGCATATTAACACGGGAGTCTATGGGGATTCACTTGCTTTTGGAGCCAGCCTCAAGTGGCCATCGAAGGAACTACACTTGCAGTTGACACAGTTCTGTATCAGCTTCATTTTTCACCCCTGGTAATAAAAAATGCTGGAATATTTAGTTCAATGCATTTAAGTACACAACAGTTTCCAAATATACGTTATCATTAGGTTGTTGGGGCCTCGAGTTACGCTTTAAGGCACAGCAGATTTATGAGACCATGAGCTGTGTCGGCACCTTTGAATGAGGCGAAACTGCACCGTGGAAAAATGAAGTCAACGTGGAAGTGACAAAAACTGCAGTTCTTCTAGGCGCCACATGAGGCCGAGAGTCCTCATAGACTCTCATATTAAAATGTATAACTTTACAGCATTAAAAACATGTTTAAATTCTGGTAAAATATATTTTAGCCTTTATGGATTAACCATTAAATAAACATAATAATAATATGGTAATTATCAATACTTTCCTTTAGGCAGCTGTAGCATAAACTACATTATGTGGTGGTCTAATAAATTTGTTAAGTGAGATATGTGTGTGTGTGTGTGTGTGTGTGTGTGTGTGTGTGTGTGTGTGTGTGTGTGTGTGTGTGTGTGTGTGT
>JAVDPK010000205.1:78167-107504 GCA_034780415.1 Cichlasoma orientale
TATATATAAATAAATAAGTGTTTTCCTAAAATCTCTGGTGGCTGCACAGCGTTGAAAAAAGATCACAGATAGGTTATAGATCAGCCACTTTTTTGTTTACCACTACATCACTGGAGAAAATGGAAAAAAGAAAAAAAGATGGTAAAGAAAAGCCAGAAAGAGATAGTGAGGGGTAAAAACAAGAAAGAAAAATGAAAGAAGAAGAATGAAAATGAGAAAAAGGCAGGCCTTTAGAAAAAAGCGACACAGAAGGAGTGAGACGTGGTGGAGCGAAGCAGGTCTTTATTTACACTGTAGGATTTATGGCGTCCTGCATATGCTGTGTGGCATGGGAGCCATCGCCTCCTGGCCGGAGGAAGCAACATCATTTCATGCTCGAGTGCCCGCTGCGCCGTCAAGTGTCCTGCCAAAAAGCGCACGGCTGCAGAATATCAACAAAATCCCCTGACCTTTTCCCCAACAACTGCTGTGTTCATCTGAGTCACAGCACAGAAAGGCCTCTCTCTCGTTACACTGGAGCCTCTGTCTCCCCGCTGAGTCTAAACGCTCGCAGCCAACATGACTCTCCCATCACATCCGAGCATGTTACCGCCTTAAAGAGGTTTTTTTTTTTTTTTTTTTAATGGTGCTGGTCTTTGAGGAAGAAATGAATGTTCTCTCTGAAGCAACACGCACAATATTCATGTCGTGGATGCACAGCGTGCACTGAAGGGAGCAACACCATTTTTAATCATTTAGTGCTTTGATTAATGTTGAAATATAATGTTTTACCTACATCAAAGAGAATACAGTACGTCTGGGGATTTGCTCAATTTGATTCAAGTCTGCTGGATTGGGAAGGCAGGCTATACTCAACACCAGGCTTTTCTTTGGGTTATTTAATGATGTGAAGACTACATGTTGTCATAACCGCCAAAAACTGCCATTCAATCAGATGTGTCTGGAGTCAGACATGCCCAGGAAGTGTTCTTTGGTGTTGCTAATGTTACTTTTTTCAGGGCTGAAGTTTGAAGTTTGCAGATTCTTCTTTTAGCAGCACCTTTTTACTTTGGGTTAAATATGATGCCAGCTACGTGTGACAACTCGCAACTCTGCCGTCGCCGTCGCATCCCGTGTGTTCGGTTTCACCCCAGTGGCGATGCGGGCCATTTGTCGCTCCCTGTGTGTCGAGCCTCTTATACTGTGCTGCTAGCAGATTACCGTATCCACTTTTGCAAGGGGGACACTGACTTGTCTGCAAAGACTCGCCAACTATTTGCTAAGCAGAAGTGAAGAGTGCAATGCAAAGTGTAAGCGGAGACCATTCGCTTCATAGTAAAATTTGCACCTTTTGAAATGTGGTGGTTTCTGTGGTGAAGCACACTTTTTTTTTTCTTTGAAGACAAACTGGCTCCATTTATGGTTTGTGTTGCACTTTTTCAAGTTTCACTACAGCTTGGCCAGTAGATATGAGCGCACAAGTCAGCATCTTCTGTGCAACCTATGAGTGACCATGGAAATTTGCAACCAATGCAATCACCTTATAATGATGCCACAAAGTTATGATTGAAGAGACCAAAGATGGCTCAGTGCGAGTGAGACGTCTGTAACTGCTGGAGTCAGCACGTTTGAAGCTTTAGATCTACATTTTATACATCAGATAAAATCTGATGTATAAAATTTATTTACAGGCTCAACACTTCTGAGAATGAAGTCATTGTGGGCTGAACTGCTATAAGGTTTGGCAGCACACGTTCTCAGGCTTCACTGTGGTATAGTTGTCTCTTTGTATGAATGTGATTTTGGTGTATTTATTTGTTTTTGTTATGTAATTTGTTTTCTATGGACTACTGTATGAGTGTGGAATAAATAAAGATTGATTGCTTCTTTGTATGAATTCTGGTATGACGTTTCTGCATCTCTTGTTGAACCAGTTTACCTATAGAATAATATACATATTGAATACACAGGGATCCCAATATACCGCCCTCCCATGCCACCCTGCTAAACCCTTTTGCCACCTCTTTTAAATTTCTCTCCTGCATTCAAATAGGACTGGCTCTACGCCATAGTGATATCCAACAAAAAGTAGCTGGATGGCAGGTCTGGCCAAGAAATACAGGAATAAATTCCATTATAGTTCAGCTCAACAAAGCACACAAACACTGCAGCTTCAAAAACGTAGAACCTGGATTGCAGTGCGTTACGAGTGGGTATTAATACAACCTCACTCACACTTTCCTCAGTTTGTTTGTGCTCGGTTTATACTGCAGCCTGGTTCTCGTTTATGAGTTATTCCTCTGTTTGAATTGTAAGAAAACATTTGCACAGGAAACATTCCTGGACTCTCCCCCATAATAGCACCACACCACACTACTAGGAATCACAAAAGGCACACTGAGACACATACTCCGCCACAAAGACGCGCCTTGGGAGCTTGAATGAACGGACATCGAGGATGCTGTTTGCTTTAGGTGTCCCCGGATACCGCACCTGGACCAGCTTCCTCGCCTCTGCCATGTTTGCTCACTGATAGCAGCCCAGCAGTGCTTTAATAATTACGTACACAGATGGTGCCCGAGATGCCGCTGGTGCTCATGTTGGTGGTGGTGACAAGGCAGTTTTTGTGCGATCTGTTTTTTTCCCTTTGTCCTTTCATGCTTGCTACTTTTGTCTGACTTCAGTCTGCAAGTGTGCATTCATCATCTTTTACACTCCATGCACTAGATTCTTAGACCATTTACTACCAAGGCACAGAATGTGTACCGTATGGATGCTTGTGTTTAATTCTGTGGCCATGCTGTGCAGCTAATTTCTGGAATAAATCTTAAGATTCATGGCCACATACAGATGATAACACAGTCTTTCCATGTGCCGTTTTTTGTACTGCAATGTATTACTAGAGGACATGGATGTTTTTTTAAGGGGGCAAAAGAGACTTTGTTGCCAAAAAGGCAGTAATAGCTGTGGTCATCCAGCAATATGATAATGAATTAAACCTATTAGTGTTAAAAAAAACAAAAAACAAAACAAAACAGTTTTCTACAAACTCAAATAAATACAATATAGACACTCAGAAGAAATAAAAGAAATAAGCAATCAGATGATGGGGATGGGGCTAAATAGCTCGTTTCACACAAATGATGAATTGCGCAGCCATTTTAAGACAAATAAAGATTATTTGAAGCTGTAAATCATACAAATCTACTCTAATGGAGACCACAAATATAATTAAATGAGCATAAGTGTCCTTTAACTCAATTAAGCTAAAAGGATCTTACAGCTGCTTGGCAAAAACATTTAAAATCTAAAAATACTAGATACTATTGGTTGCACGCAGAAAGGATACAATTATCAAAAATGAAATGTGCCAAGAGCATTGCGAAGGGCAGCAGACAGACAGTCCTAAAGATGCAGCAGAGGACTGCAGAATAACAGTCGCCTCAAGTGCTAATATAATATCACCCATCTGTCCTCACACCTTGCGTGACCACCGCCTAATAAAACACAAAGCAATGACTGGCAATTCCAACACCTCCGTGGAGGCATCTTCATTCTGCTCCGTCAACATCCCCGCCACTGTCAAAGACATCCCCTTCTCTGCAGCGGTTCAAAGTTGTCTGAAAGTCACGCCTAGAGAGCAAGCCTGGGACTCCGAAGGAAGTTAAGAGGCCGTGATAACAGCATTACATGCCTCACCACCAACAACAACAATTGGCCTCCTCACCCATGAGCATGCAATACTCCAGCCAAGTGCCGAGGCCCTGGGCTGGGAGGGAAGGGCACGGAGCCCCTGGGAAGCTGGGCTGGCAGGAATTTGTGGTTTGGGTGGTAAACCAGTGGGCTCAGGGTTTACTGGGAAGGTCTTTGTGTCGAAAGAAGTGATTGAGATTAATGCCAGAACCCACGGGTGAGGAGACCCGTAGTAGGTGATGCTCTCTCAGTTTGGCCAGGCTCGCTGAAGACACTCAGTTGTCCTTGAAGTGCATGATTATGCAGCATGTTGCCCCGAGCTGATGGGAGAAGAGACAGACCATCTAATAGAGACTAACAATCATCGCTTTCTCAATTTTAGTCCCATAATTCATGCTAATGTGCCTGGGGACCGTCCCTTTGTTGAATTCTTCCCTTTCTTTCCAGCTTTCGCGTTCTTAGTTTTTGCAGATTGACTTTGTGTTTGACTTTGCTCGCTTTTCCCCCCATTCTTGATTGCGTGTTGATGAATTACATCTTGTTATATAATTTCCCTTGTATTTATTTGTCCATTTGTTTGCCTCTTTTCTGGCCTGCTTATTCATTTGTACAGGGGCAAAAGCGGTGTGTCCGCTGAATTGATAAGTAGCTGTAAGTGGAACTCCTGACAAAAATTAGAGGGAAAGAGAACAGAGCGCTGTGCCGATAGAGAGAGAAATAGATTAAGTGGTTGTGGGAGGAGAGTGGAAAGGAGAGACATTCTGAGAAATCTGGGAGACAATGAATGAAGAATAAGAGGAAGGAGTGTGGCCCCACCTGCAAACGAGTGGATATACTGTCAAATAAGAAATGCTTCTCCACTATCTAATTTTCTTGCCTGTTGCAGAAAAAATGACTTTAAATCCTAACGCAGAGCTGATAGAGCTTTAAAATGAAAAATAAAAATAAAAGTGAGTAACAGCAGTGTGGCACCACAGTGCTGAATATAGCAAGGTAATAATTCATACTGCAGTCTGCTGGGGAAATTGAAACTCTTTGAAAGTTTCTAATAAGCGAACACCGTCGTCTGGCTTGCCGAGAACTTCCTTCTCTGAGCTCCAACCTTCCAAGAGTCCGTTCAGGTATGCTGGAGTGAAACACCATGGCGGAGAGAGAGAGAGATACCAGCAGAAACCAATCTGCTCTCACAGAAATATGTGCAACGGCCCAGTCCGTTCTCATTCGCAGGACATCAAATACGTCTGTTCGGTGCCTGAACCATAGACGGTATATAAAACATGGACATAGCTTTGATTGTCTGAAAGCTTTAACCTGAATTCTTTCTAATGGCTAGCAGAACTGCAAAGATGGCCTCAGCAAACACTTTCCTTGTGAGTTTACAGTATTAATTGTTAGTTTTACGGATTTATGGCACGCTTTTAATTTTGTGTGTAATGGTCAAATAGAAGAGAAAGCAGGGAATGGTTTATGGCCGACCTACCTTGTGCTAGACAAGCAGCTATGCTGTGAGTGGGCAGTGTCCTCAGTTCTTCAGTGAGATTCAAGTCCAGTTTAAAAACACCAAGATGGTGATGGCCTAAGGCTATGAAAAAGTATTTGCACCTTTTTTTCCTCTTTTTTTTTTTTGTGTATTTGTCATAAATGTGTGTTTCAGATTTAAAAAATATATATATATATTAGACAAAGACAACCCGAGTAAATACAACGTGCAGTTTTTTTAATGATGACATAATTTATTAAGGGGAAAAATTATCCACACCTGCCCGACCCTGTGTGAAAAAGCAGTTTCCCTCTAAATCTAATAACTGATTGTGCCACCCTTGGCAGCAAGAAACGCAATCAAGCATTCGTGGTCACTGACAATGAGTTTTTCACATCGCTGTGGAGGAATTTTGGCCCACTCATCTTTGCAGAATTGTTTTAATTCAGCCACACTGGAGGGTGTTCCAGCACGAACCTTGGCCTTTTTAATGTCATACCAAAGCATCTCAGATTTAAGGCTGGACTTTGACGAGGCCTCTCCAAAGCCTTCATTTTGTTTTTTGGAGCTATTCAGAGGTGGATTTGCTGGTTTATTTCCAGTCACTGTTCTACTGCATAACGTGTCCAGTCCCTGGTAGAGAGCAGAATTCACGGTTCCACCAATTACAGCAAGTCAGCCAGATCCTGAAGCAGCAAAGCAGCCCAGGCCATCACACTACCACCACCATCTTTGACTCTTGGTATGACTTTTCTTCTTTTTTATTTTTTTATGAACTGCTGTTAGTTTTATGCCAGATGTAACGGGACTCAAACCTTCCAGAAAGTTCAGCTTTTGTCTCATCAGTCCACAGAATATGTTCCCAAAAGTCTCGGGGATCATCAAGAAGTGTTTTGGTTTTGGCAAACGTGAGATGAGCCTTTTGTGCTCTTTTTGCTCAGCAGTGGTTTTCTCCTTGGAACGCTCCCGTAGATCCAATTTTTCTTATTGTTCAATCATGAACTCTGATCTTAGTAATCAGGCCTGAGTGTGGCTCGTGAAACTGATCTCAGCTTTCAGAAAAATCTGCTTAATCACAGTTAATTCACAGTTTATCAAGGGGGGAAATTACTTTTTCACAAATGGTCAGATAGGTCATGTAGCTTTTTTTTTTACCCCCTTAATAAATGAAATCATCATTTAAAACTGGATTTAGTATTTACTTGGGTTTATTGTCGTCTATTAAAATTTGTCTGTTGATCGGAAACATCTGAGTGTGACAAGTTTGCAGTAAAAGCTGCTTGTTGTAACTTTGTGTTTGGCTGGACTTTGAAGAGCATTTAAGTTTAATATTTCCACATGATGCATATTATAGTCAATTGGGTATTTCATATTATATTTGATTTATTTGCAAAGGTGAGCAGTTATTAGTTAATATTTCTTATTTATGTATGTTGTTAATTTGATACTGCCATTTGAACCCAGTTTGGACAGAAGTTGGAACTACGTTACCCAAGATGCAATTCTTTATCCCAGAATGCACTGCGTTCGTTGTTGTTGTAAAATGGCGATGTGCCTTGAGTTTATGCTAATTAAAGCAGCTATTTTCTTACACGGACTTTTGACCATTTAATTGTTGGCTAGACAGATTTGATATTACACTGCTTTTTCATGGCGCCGTACATCCATCAGTCTATGACTTAAACCTAACAAAGCAGTGAGTGAATGCCAAAAAGTGCAACATGCAAAGTTCCCAAATGGGACACAAACCATTGATTCCTGGCAGACAAATCGCACCGCCACCCCTCTACTGCTTTTTAAAAGAGCTTTTGTGTCTTATACTGCCACGGTTCTGCATTTCAGCATCTACGCCAAAGGACACTTTGTGCATTTGTGTGCTCACAACATTTGACAGAACAGCTCATTTTTTATGCTTTTGGATGATAATGCATTGAAGACTACAATGTGACAAATTACAGCACTATGTTAAAAATGTGTTTCTGAGCCTATGTACTATTTTTTGTGTGGTCTTATTCCTGATATCCTGCATGTGTCCAAATAAAGCATGTCTTTTCCTTGATCTCCATGGACATCATGAGGTGAAAGAAAGATGTGAAGGAGAAATCAAAAGGACTTCGGAAGAACCGTGACAATCCAACTGAACTTGTTGACCGATGTGCTGTGGTGAAACTACAGTGTCCAGATGACAAACTACAAAAGTGCCTACTGCCAAAGGCCGTTACTAACCCACGTTACAAAATGCTTCATACAAGGAAACAACTTTATACAAATATAACCAAATATTCCCAAGTTACAGTATGGTACAGGTTGGAAAACACAGCAATAACATGATCTGCATCACTTTTCAGCCATGCTGATTGTTTGTTTTCAAGTGCGGTTGGATTGGTGTGTGGCTTTGAACTGCGGGATGGCATCATCTCCTTTCCTTTCATAAAGGATGATCCAGTGCACCCTCTACTAAAAGAGGTCATAAACGAAGCAGTGAAGCACCTCTTCTTAGTACTTAGAAGATTCGCGGGTGCAACACGGATACTTTTGCATTATTTCACTCACTTAGGAACCATTCTAAGCAAAACTGACAAATGGACTGCAACCACGGTATGGCTGTCATTCAGCACAAAAGGTACACTTCATTATTTCGGCTTCAAGGCATAAGAAGAAAGTATAGTGTGTACTGAGAAAAATGTAAGAGTGCTAGAGTGTGAAGGTCAAAACCTTACACAGTGACACCTCTATCAAGTTCCAACAGATAGGGGAGGGAAAAAAAAACTTTAAGTCGTCGGGCTTTTTCTCACCTGTGACAGAGTTGATACAGTTATGTTTCACGGTATCAAAACTAATGTGTAACTTAAGAAGGAACAGTGTGCACCAGTAATCCAGGTGAGCTCCGGGATGAACGCATTACCAAGGCCCTGCACAGTGGCTCCAACTCACAGTCCTTGCTCCAGCAGTGACGTAGTGATTTCTATCCCTTCAAAGGTAGCAGTGTAAGCCTGTGGATTTGTCAGGGTCCCACTAGGGTCTTAGCTTATAGGATTCCAGTGTACTGGTGGTCCTGGAGGACAGCATGCCATTACAAGCAGCCAGGTGCAATAATCCACTCGCTATACGAGCCCATTGTGATAAAGCATAAAAAAGCCCCTTTACAGCATGTCACCACAGCAAAGCCCCTCTCACTTTCATTTTGATTCCCAAACAGAAAGTGACGACACCGCTGCAGACGTCTGCAAAATGATGCACCATTATATCAGTATCTCTTAATTTTTTACCCCCACAAAAACAAGGGTCTGGATGCCAGAACATTCTTTACTATTGCTGTGCAGTGCTGTGGTTATAATTGCAGGTACGCTGTCCACCCCTGTTGTTGAGATATAATAGTCAGGAGCAAGCCAAGCCAAGCACGAAGGGATTAGAATTTTACAATTTCATATATCCATTTCACTCGACTGTGAGGTGAGGGGGGCGAAAGATACTGACGATTTCTGTACACAGTGGCTGTGGTTCTGAAGATGTGGGCTCCATTTCCCCAATAATAATCAAAGCACAGAAACAAGTCTGCCCAAATAAACGGATTATGAGGGTAGGATTACAACAAATCTGTAACCCTACATACATGTCCATACAGCTGATGATAGCGGACAGTTAGCTGTCCATATGCGATGGTAACTATCATGAAAGTCAGTGAAAATCCACATTCATATGTGCAATCTTTTAACTTAAAAAAACCATATGGATTACCTAGCAGTTAGAATATCCCCGTTAACATGGAGCAAGATTAATGTCTGAGCAATAAATGCTGAAAAATGCTACTGGCTGTTTACAAATGCTTTCCATTCCGCTTTTGACTCCAAGTGAGCCATTTGTCACAAACCAATATGCTGAAAATTACTGAATGAGCACGCTGCTGATTTCAGACCAAAGGAAGGAAAAAAAAAAAAAAAAGAAGACAGGACATATTTGTGTGCTGCATGTGTGTAATAAATTTGAAGGAGATTGCATTGTCACAGACTGTATTGGATTCAAATATGCTTAGCACTATTAACATTAATATCCATCATATATTAAATATATCTCTTCCCATGATACGGACCTGTGGGGATTAAATTATTCATTATGCCTATTTCCAGACTGGAAGACAAATGCTTGGTTACTGAGGGGGGAAAAACCCCTAAAATAGGGTAAAGACTGAGAAAACATGTCTCTGTTTAGACACTGCTTATTTATTATCAGCATTACAAATACGCTGCTCATGACACCAGCTTTTGAGAGTGGTAGACGAACCACTTAGTCACCTTCCCACCCATAACTCTGAAACCTATAATATCCCCTTAAATACTCTGGCATTTAAGTATATGACAGTTACAAAGAGTTTCAAAGTCCATCCATACATTTTCTTCTGCTTATCCAGTTCAGCATCACGGGAGGACTGAAGCCAATCCCAGCTGTCAAGGAGCAAGAGGTGGAACCCACCCTGGACAGGTCACCACTGTCACAGGGTGTCACACAACCATTCACTCTCACATTCACACATATGGAATCACCAATTAACACAACCTACACGTGCTTTGGGACTGTGGTTGGGAGGCGGAGTACACAGAGAGAACCCATCTTCTTGCTGTGAGGCAACGGTGCTAACCAGCACCTCATCATGCCGCCTGAGTTTCAAAGTATCAGAAGCAAACTAGTATGCTGTGAAGCAAGTTATGCAATGTTGCTGACAAAAATAGTTTCCGAATGGTAGAAAGGGTTCTTTTGTGTTAAGCTCAAGCATGACTTCTCCTTTTTTTGGATGCCGACATGGAAAAAGTAGGTGCATGAGCTGAAGCGTATCTGAAGTCTAGCACCTTAAACTACTTGGTTTATGGAAAATATACATTCACTGCCCCGGTGCTCCTAAAGGACAATAAAGAAGGCAACGCTCATTGAAATCAATGTCAAATCAGAGATTGTTGCTTATACAGGTCAATGTCTTTTAATCCCTTATTTCCAAGTTAATTCAAAATTCAGATTTAAAGGCCAGGAAAGGTGGATAACATTAAATACAAGCACAGCACAGATGTACTGATACAATTGTAAATGTGGGTCAAGTAACATTGAAAGTGCTGCCAAATCTTGGGGGAAACATGAGATTTGATAAACGGATCGTTTTACCCAGAAGGTGCAAGTTGAAATGAATGAATGATAATTTAAAAAAGTGTAACACAGGATCCAGGAGAGCACAGATGCAAACCTTTTTGCTAATTCATGGCCTTCCCTTTCCCCAGATTGGGAAGGATTGTACTGATTGAACAGTGACACAGCAAACACAGCCGCAGACCCTGCAAGCATCAACCTGTGCCTGTCACACTCAGCTGATCACGAGGCAAAGATTCTCTGTGCACCCTAACAACCACCAGGGATCAGAACAATGAACATCATTCACCTGCTCATAAAACGCTGAAGTGGTTTAAGCTCTTTGCGTCACTCAACAAATCATAATTACATTAATACGTTGAATCCATCTGAGAGATCGTAACGTGAAAGGCTTGCTAAATGTTTATATCACAAACCGATCAGATTGTTATTTTTATTCATAAGTGGAGAGTTAGAAATGTATCTACTACAGAATGGCTACTTTCTTCACATTCTTGTGTGTTACAGACTGCAGCTGACTGAGTGTGCAGACCTACTCATCTGAGTCCATATTTCTATAAATTAGTGATAAGAATTGACTTTGAGTCTTGTGAGAAACCATCAGTTTTTTTTCCCCATCAGCGTATTTTGACAAGTTTTACACTCAGTTTTTATGTTTTAGTTTTCTCTCACAGACTGGTTAGATTTAAACACTAAAACTAAACAGTCCCTGACAGAAGTTCTGTCGCTTATCCATGTTGTGGAAACAAAAGCTTATAACCTGACTTTAAATTCATCCATTGGTTTTAGAAATGACTCATATGAAAGCTGAAACCCTCCCAAATGAGGTTTAATTTATGAAAATAAATTTGCTTCACTGCAGAAATATTGATCATTTAATGAACACAGAAAGGTCAGAAAGTCCATTCATTTTTTTTCCTGCATAAAAATGATTAAAAAAAAAAAACTTAAAATATAAACATGGTTTAAGAAATTTTATAAAGATAGAAACATAAGCATATCCATTTAAACATTTTTTTTTTGTTGGTTTTCTTTTTCATTTAAATACTGCTGTCTAATTTTATCAGTTACAATAACCTCAGACAAACCTAAGCACTTCATAGCACACCCAAGGATAACCAATAATACTAAATGTGTTTGGGTGCAGAATCAGATGGGTGAAGTAAAGCCGTGGTTACTTTTGGACATCTAAAGTTTCTGCTGAAATATTCTGAACATGCGAGTACAGCCAAAGGCTAGCTTGCACTTCGGGGATTAAAGCCTACATGCATTTGTTAAATTTTCATTGCTGTCAGGGATCAACAACTGAATGAAACTGGTCAAAGAATGGACTTTAGTATAGCAATTTAAGTCTGACTGTAGTATCCAGGAAAAAAAAAATCCTCTGAGAACGTGATGGAGCCCCGGTGAATTTAAACTCACTCACAGGTGTCGGCTGAGCTGCATGTTAGCAGAGCAGCCGCAGCAGCTCTGGTCTTCACTGTGTATCCAGACAGAAGGCATTCAGGCAGCATATTAAGCTGAAGGTCACCGCAGTTATGCGCAATAAATAAAGGTCAAAAGTCTAAAAATATGCTATTAGAAATATAGGCTGCAGCCATTTAGCCACTGTGCCAGATGTGTAGACAGCATCCATTCCTTTAAACCCACACGTTCTTTGTGGGATAGTGGTTCGCTTTTTTGGCATGCCTAACCTCTGAAGGTGAAAAAAATAAAAAATAAATAAATTAAAAAAATAAAAAAATCACACCCCCACTCCACACGTTTTTATTAATCTATAGCAAAACAAAAAGACTCAAAATTAATTTTAGTAAAATAAAGTTCAGCACAATAGCATCAGCAAACTCCTTTTGTATATGTTTGCCTGCAAAAGTTACATTTAGCTTTAATCCACATTTTTCATCTGCACGACATCTGTAATTACCCACAGTTTGAGGATCACAGTTTTAGACACGCTGACTCAGAGGGCACGTAAGTCACAGTTTTAAAAAGTCACACTAGTGGCTCAGCAGGTTTTATTTTGCTTACTGCAAATCATGAAAAAAAAAGTCAAGTTCAGTATGGAAATCCAGGCAGTCGTGGATTTCCATTCATCTTTGCACTGCATGAACTTCAGGAGGTCAGAGTTTTGTAATCAAACACGATGCAAAATACAGAAATGAATGACACTGGATTTAATAAATGGTGCACATAGGGTTAGGTTAATTGGTGATTCTAAATTGCCCACAGGTGTGAATGTGGGTGTGAATGGCCGTCTGTCTCTCTGTGTTAGCCCTGCGACAGGCTAGTGACCTGTACAGGGTGTGCCCCGCCTCTCGCCCGATGACAGCTGGGATAGGCCCTAACTGTGTTTTATTTGTTGTTGTTTTGCCAGCTTCCCGTCTCTTTCTCTCCCTCAACATGAAGCATAGATAAATCTATACATCCGGCTTCTGCTGCTCAGGCAGACGAAGTGTCCGTGTCATTATTGTGAGCATCAGTTGTGAAGTTCAGCGTGAAACAAACTCAGGAAGCCACAGCTTGTGTAACAGCAGCAGTGGTCTGGAGAGAAGCAATCAGCTGTATACAACAGTTAGTGTAGACCAGTCGGGGTCAGGGTGCCGTCACTGAACAGGAGGATTACTCTTCGATTTGTGCACTGATGCTCAGGGATGCTGGAAAGGCAAAAATCAATGATTCCGAAATAAAGATGCAAATATTAAAAACAATAATGCTGCTCCTCGTGGGTCTTTGGGATCTGCGAAATAAACCTTTCCAAGCCCTAGACTTGTGTGTGAGTCTATATTTAGTGGACGTGCAGCTGCAGAGTTTCATCCTACCAAGATGGAAATCTAATTACAACATTTTGGAACTTAATGATGGAAACTGCTTTTGCTTCCTCACATTTCCATTTTAATTTTCCAGGTGCAGCTTTCAGCCACGAGGCAGGCTCAGGTGTACGCTCAGAATAGCCCAGTGCTCAGAAATCCATGTCAAGCAAAATAATCCCATTTACTTCATTAAAATTTAATTTTATGGCTTCATAATCAAAGCTTTCCCACTAACTTGATGTGATTTGAGCCAAGTCAAGCAGCTCATTGTGTTCTCAGACACAGTGAGCCGTTTTGCTCGATATTTTCCCCTAATCTGTTTGTTGAAGGATTTGGATTTTTGGTATGACTACGAATGACTGATACAAATGATGATGATGAACATGATCATAATTAGTATACACACACTGGACATTTCATTAGGTACACCTGCTCGACTGCTCATTAATCCAAGTATCTACTCAGGCAATCACACGGCCGCAACTCAATGCATTTAGGCATGTAGACGTGGTCAGGATGACCTTGTGTAGTTCAGCAGAAGCATCAGAATAGGGAAGACTGCTGATCTGCTGGGATTTTCCCCACACAATCATCTCTATGATGGTTGTGTGATGATCCAAAAAAAGAGAAAATAGCTGATAAGCTGATAGGAAGGCAACAGAAACTCAAATAACCACTCATTACATGCAGAAGAGCATCTTTGAATGCACAACATGTAGAACCTTGAAGCAGATGGGCCACAGCAGCAGAAGACCACACCGAGTCCCATCAGCTAAGAACAGGAAACTGAGAATACAACACTGGCTCACCAAAACTAAACAGAAGATCGGGCAGGTGTTGCTTGATCTGATGAGCCCCCATTTCTGCTGACATTCAGATGGTAGGGTCAGAATTTGGTGTAAACAACATGAAAGAATGGCTACATCCTTCCTTGTATCAGCAGTTCAGGCTGCTGTTGGTGCTGTAGTGGCGTGGGAGATGTTTTCTTGGCACACTTTGGGCTCTTTAGTACCAAATGAGCATCATTTAAATGCCATAGTCCGAGTATTGTTGCTGGCCATGTCCGTCCCTTTATGACCGCAGTGTGCCCATCTTGTGATGGCTGCTTCCAGCAGGTTACACATCATGCCACAAAACTCAAACCATCTCAACCTGGTTTCTTGAACATGACATTGAATTCACTGCACTCAAATGACCTCCACAGTCACCAGATCTCAGTCCAACAGAGTGCCTTTGGGATGTGGTGCAAGGCAAGATCCTAATCATGGATGTGCATGACTAATCTCCAACAACTGTGTGATGCAATCATGTCAACATGGTCCAAAATCTCTGGGGAATATTTCCAGCACCCTGCTGAATCGATGCCACAAAGAATTAAGTTCTAAAGTCAAAAAGGGTCCAGCCCAGTAATAGAAAGATGTACCTAATGAAGTGGCCAGGAAGTGCGCATATGAAAATATTGTGTTTAAATTAACATTCAGAGATAACAGAAGAACAGAAAAATGTATCCATAGATTCTTTTAATAAAAGTTTCATATTTTTCTCCAGTTTCTGATAAATAATATTATTTTTAACTTTCTCTATTTTTCTTTCTGTTTAATATTCTTATCAATATATGGTAGCAATCTGGAGGCAACATCATATAAAGTGGTACCTGTATGTGAAATCTCTGGGTCCTTCTGGGTTAATTGAGTTTTCAGTACTGCTCACTAAACCATGCTCACTTTAAAGAGTCTGTCAAATGAAAACACTCTCAAAGTTCTTATCTTGTGTTGCTGAATTAATTTTAGGCGTAATCATTAATCCTGCTATCGCTAAAATTTAGTCAACAAAATATCACAAGCAGTACATCACAATAAAATCCATTCAAAACGATTACAAGAGTGAATCTACACTTTTCTCAAAACAGTGAGACCAAAAATGTTGTGCTTGATAATAAAAGGGGATCATCCCTACTTTGCAACACTAGAAGGCTCCAGATCTGCAAAGTGAGCCCATCGCTAATGCTACACTCAAACTGGGGGAAAACAGTGGAGACTATGACGCAACTAAATCTGCCTCTGAAATGACTGCTTCAGGGACCAGGTCACCTGCCGTCTCCAAAATGAGTTTGTTGAATCGAGATGGTGAGAAAACAACAATCAGATGGAGACAGTCTACTATCAGTTTGCAACTGGGTGGGGTGATGTTGGCAATTACATGCAATCAGCAACTTTAGCTGATTTATCCCAGCTATGAACTGCGTTAAATCACTGAAAATTACAATTAACTATTTACATTCGGAGTCCAGCCAGATCCTCACTAATTTGAAATATAAATTTCCCCACAAATAGCGACATAGTTGCTGCGAGATGGCAACTTAACTGCAAAATGACATAGGTGCTTGGCAACCTTGCTTTTACTGTATATAGGAATATAACCAGAATACAACCAGCTGGCAGCCAGCTGAGCCGAATAACCTAATGCAAAGAGACCCAATTCAGAAGTGTTGCACTGATCAGTGCAGACTGATTCAGACTGATTGCAATGCGCTGGCAATCTGTGTGCATTTATAAATAAGACTGCAATTATTTGCAGACCTTTGCCAATCTGCCTGAGAGGGACTGCAGCCAGTCCAGGTTGGACTAATTGTTTGGGGGCAAGTTACCTGGTAACCTGTGCATTCACCTTGCGATTGAAAGTAGTCGCCCAGAAGTTGTGGCTGTTGCACACACAACCTCTGGTTGATCAGTTGGTCACTGGAGCTAGTTGCACTTGGTGCAGCCAGCAATTTTTTGACTGAGTCATACATGTAAGTGGCTTCAACAAGTTTTCTTGGCCTGCAGGTGGCAGCAACAAGATATCTGATCGTATCCAAGTCTAAGTAAACAATACTATCCTGAAGAGTTTATGGCTTCATTTGCTAATTTCAAGTGTTATTTAATACATGATTTCCATTTTGTTAAGTATGGCCCCACATAAAGTAAAAAATATGATAAAGCAGCAAATACTTTTTGGCATGGCTACCGTGTGACTGAGAAGTCAGTAACAGATGGACTTGCAATATCCTCCGTTTTTAATTCAAACCCACTTTTTTAATATTCAATCAATCACGCCTGGTTTCAAGACCAGGACTGAGGTCAAAATGCGATAGGTCCCCACAGCTGGTTGAGAATGACCGAACTAAGATCCTGTGGGACTTCCAGGTACAGGTGATGGCTAACCTACCGGACATAGTAGTGGTGGACAAACAGAGGAAGAAAGCTGTAGTGACAGACGTTGCAATACCAAGCGACAGCAACATCAGGAAGAAGGAACACGAGAAGCTTGATAAATGCCAAGGTCCCAGAGAAGAGCTCGAGATGATGTGGAAGGTGATGGTAACTGGATCACTCGAGGCAGTGACCCCCAAACTGGGAGAGTGGCACCAGCAGATTCCAGGAACGACGTCCAAGATCTCTGTGCAGAAGAGCGCAGTCCTGGGAACAGCTAAGACATTGTGCAGGACCCTCAAGCACCCAGGCCTCTGGTAGAGGACACAACCCGCCCCACAGGGGATGATTTAAGCTCTGTTTTGGGGATTTCAGTTGGGAAACACTGTGTTTGCATTTCCCAGAGAGTGTGGTGAAGGATTAGCATTTTCATTTCTCTCTTGACAGCAGTGCAAAATTGTTCTGGTTCTTAATGTTAGCCAAATGCTACATATTCTGTTTCAATAAATGGAAGCTAAAGATGCTTTACCGACCAATTTGGGTCCAGACTTTAAAATGTGACAGCCTTTTTTCCTCTTCTACTAGGATCTATTCTTACTAAACCTGTTTGAAGCCAGAAGGGGAAAATAACTGAGTTCAAATGTAGCTGAGGTTTGGAGACAAACGACCACGGGGAGATGTGAATCCACAGTGTCTCTCAGAGCTCTTGTGTTAGAAAATGAAATGTCCCGGGAGAAACTGTTCACCACACCACAGAGTCATTAATTCTGTATCATGACCTGCCTGTCTGCTGGCAGCAGCCGGGCAATGTGTATCCTGTGGCATCATTAGATTAGGAGTCAGATCAGAACAGCAACAAATAACACAAAGGTGGTGCTGTGGGATGAGATCAGATGGGAGGTAACGCACAGTGTGTGTAAACCAAAGGGGTGATTTCATGAGCAAAGAAAAATAAAATAGGCAGAATAAAATTAGGTGACCTGTAGCATTATTTTCCACAGTCTGATGTGATCTCTGAGCAGTGTTCTTACGCTGCCTTTCATTCTGCAGTGTTTACAACGGCACAATTAGAATTTCAGGCACTGACTAGTTTAAATCACAATTACAGAGACAGCTACACAAGTGAGTCGCATTAAGTTAAATACCAATTAGCAGTATGTGCCAGTTTTAATAGAGCTCTGACAATTAGCATTTTTATGTGTGTTTCCAAGGCATAAAAAGACAACTTACAGAAGTCACTGCCAATCTCTGGCTAATTAGTTCCAAACTTCTGCAGTCTGGCATAAAGCGGAAGCTCAATGATCATGAGGAATGCTATTAGGACAAAGAATTTATGGGAACTACTAAGGTGGACGCTTGCCAGAGTGACTGACCAAGTGGCTATAGAAAAAAAAAGCAAAAAAAAAACCAAAAACAGTGGACTTAAAATGGAGAACGAATGAGGTGCATTGAACAGACTTTAACTACAAAGTTTTATTGTTCACGCTCGGTGCATAAAGCTCCTCCTGAGCAGTGGGAAAAAGCTAAATTCACTTCAGCAGCAACATGTCAGCAGCCTGTAACTATCACCAAAGCATCCAAGCTGTTCAATCTGTTCAAACTCTGACCTTTGTTTGGTCATTACTGTTCTCACAACTGTCATTCCAACACTGTCTGCATCAGACCGACTGATATCAGAACTGCTAACAGACCTATTGCTCCTGTAAAAGCAGAGATCTCAGAGTGAAACCACACAGTCTGTAGAAACACCTCCTTCCATGGTAACTAAAGGATAGCTCTCCATTTTATACTTTGGCTTCACACTTGGTGTCAACGTTTTATTACTACTAATAATCAAAGAATTATTAGTATTAATCAAAGGATTATTAGTACATTTTGAATTTTCCATATTCTTTATAAATGTGGCAAACTGTAAAACATCTCACGAGTCATAAATATACAAAAAGAAGACCCAGTGACAGGTGTATAAAACTGTCTACAGCAGATAAACAGGGACCGGGCACAGGGACCGGGCACAGGGACCGGGCACAGGGCATGAGAGACGCATCTGGCCCTTCACTTGACCCATGTACTGCTCACCAAAGCTTCATCAGAAATGGTCTCAGGGGAAGGGTGGCTGTCAAGAAGCCATTCTTAAGGAAGGGAAACAGAGAGAAAAGGCTGAATTACACAAGGGCTGGACTGAACGTCAGTGGCAGCAGGTGTGATGGAGTGATGAATCCACATTCGAAATATTTGGTTCAATATTTTTAGCCCCAACACGTACAACAGTGAGTGTCTACAGCCATCTGTAAAACATGGTGGAGGCTCCGTCATGGTTTGGGGCTGCATTTTAGGCAGTCATGCTGGGTATTGGCAACAGGTTTATTTTTCAGCACGACAGTGATTCCAAACACACTGCAAATTCAGTCAAAGCAAACCTGGATCAAAAATTGCACAATGGACCACTTTCAGTGATGGATCGGCCTCCCCAGAGCTCAGACCTCAAGATTGTTGAAGCAGTGGGATCATCTTGACAGAGAACAGAACAAAAAGGCAGCCAGCATCCAAAGAAGAGCTTTGAATCTCCTTCAAGAAGCCTGGAGAGCTGTTCCTGAAGATTAAAAAATTACAGGTTGTGTTGAAGAGTGAAGGTGGTCATACCAATTATTGACTTTCAAGCTCATTAGAACTGTACAAGCTCTGTTTTTGCTTTTTGCTATATTTCATGTATGTTTGCACATGTTTCAGTAAATTACTGCACTCATTTCCTAATGAGTGGCTCAAAACCTTTTGCACAGTTGTCCTGACATTTTTCTTTAGAATTTGCTGGTGTGAGCAAATATTTTGGTAACAATTTTGAAAAGGACATTACTTCCCAATAAACAGGTTTGTGGCCCTAAACCAAAGTGAGAGAGTTCCAAAGAAGATATTCTGGCCATGCTAATAAACATGAAAATGGAACTGGATAATGTTTAATGTCTAATTAATGCAAAAATAGAAAAACTTTTTGCAGACATTTGTGTGAGTTAAAAGGGCGCATTCATACAAAAAAGAAAGAAAGAAAGGACTTATATACAGACTCATTTATTACAGCTGATTTGTAAAAATATTGCAGTATGTCACCATCACAGGTGGAGATTTAAACTGATCCACAAATGAGTCAATTACTCCAGAATATCTGTAATATTTTGCAGCCCAGAACTGTGAAGAGCAGTAAAACCGCTCAGATTTCTCAGAGCATCTCCTGCATGTGCTCTGCCTCCCATTAGCACAGCAGCAGCAGCCACTGAATCCTATTACTTCTAAAAATGCTGCAAAATAGACCTCAGCAGACATATTGTTACTCAAAACTCAAGCCTTTCAAACCACTGGTTGCCGGTTCATTGCCTCAGTGCCTTCCGGCAATTGAAAGAGCACAAAAAGATTTGATCAGCTCCTGGGAGTTGAGCAACGGTGCAGCAGTGCTGAAAATGTGAGCGTGTCTGTCAGAGAAACAGGAGCTGGTTTTTGTTTTCCTTCCCAAGTTACGTGTGAGCAGTGCCCTCATTCTAGTGCTGCCTGATCTTCACACTGGCATCTTAAACAGGACTAATCATGTACATCGCATAGAGTTTTTGGTTTGCTGTAAATGCAGATTTTAAGAGCCGAAACTTATCTGCCTGCAAGATTACGTCTCCTCTTCCACAGCAAAATTTCTGACTCTGACATCAAGCTAAGTTTCCTTCCCCCCCTCCCCTTCCTTATCACTCTAGCCCGAGGCTAAAGGAACCAAAACTCACTTTTATTAAGGCAGGTTTGAGAATAATTTAAGCATAACAAATTAGGTCCTGATCTGGTTTGGGTGTTCATTCAGGTGGGATGCAATTTACATTTAAAATTCAAAGGTTTCAGAATCACGAGTATCAGTTTACTAGTCACGGATTCTCACCTGGGATGTGCATCGTTTGCGGTTCTGCAAGATTTTTCTGCGACACAATGACTGATGTGAAGTCTCAGCTTCAGCTTCAACTTGGAGGCTCTAATGACTCATTGATATCATCACTTAAGGGTCATCCACACAGGAAGTGATTTGCTTGTCACGGATTGGCCACTAGTGGTTACCGAGGTAACGCTCTGAAGTATTTGCTGTGCTGTTGTAATTCAATCAGTGGCATTCTTCGCTCACTGTCCACTTTGCACCGTCGGTGACTATTTCAAAAGTCACCGCATGAAGTGGCTGTCACCACATTACCAGTGCTAGCCGTTACCATAGCAGTTACCATAAACAAAGTGGCTACAATGTAAAAATCATTTCCTTCAGTTAGGATTGAGCTGTCCTCACAGACTGCCATGTTAAAATGTCCAGGAGAAATAAACATGTTTACAGCCTGCTACAATTTTTCTTTTTTTACTCTCGATAGCTGATTTCTAAAAATTGTAACAATTTTAATATATCTCAGATGTTTAAATTCCATTAAGGCTTAAAGTTATGGATGATTAATGGCATGGCTGCTTTGAATAAAAACTGCTTATACAGACCATCTGCCAGGCTTCACTGCAGTTACTGAACTGGACCTCTCGATTGTGCTTGTTGCGTTGGTGCCTTTCGGGGCATTTTAGTGCCATTAGCTGACAAATAATATGGCTTGCTACGTGGTTAATTGTACAAGCACACTCTGTAGTGGTCCAGTTTTTCCAGGTGAGCGAAATTCAGGTATTATTTTATTTATATTAGCATTAATTAGCAGGTATGTGTACCTCTCCAATGCACAGGTGCAGTCTATGGATGCAAGTTAGTCTTCCACCCTCTCATCTAAATATGCCAGATTTGCAGTCTACAAACCAATGAGTGACATCACAGTCACATTTCATATACAGCCTATAAACTTGATCCACGAGTGATAAAAGTGGGTACAGTTTATCCTCTAAAGCATCATTTTCCACCTTTCCTCTGGATGTTCAAACGCTGCCTGGTACAATTTTCCAACTGATCGTTAGCCATCGGTTTCTGGATAACTTTGTTTAATATTCATAAAGAACATCTGAAAAAAAGAATCTTGGCAATTCATAACTGCTTTCGGGGCGGCCTTTCATCTGACTGGCAGTATGAAAATAAACTATAATAAACACACCAACTGTATTCATTGTTACAATTCAAAGAAAGTGTCGCGGCTTCCGCCGCTCAGGAGGAAGATAAAGTACACTGACAGTCACAATGATGCGATGAAAGACGGTAAAAAACAAGCAACTGCAGCGACTGGCAAACAACAATAACAGCAACATAGATGCTCCGTGCACTTTCTTTCCTTCAGATTTCTCCCCCTGACTTTATAATGATTGAAGAGTGCAGATGCGCCAAGGGAAAAGGCGAGATTAAGCAGTGCCAACAAAGACTGATTGCCTGCATAGAAATGTCACCACGAGTCATTTCTGAGAGGAATCACAGCAAGAAGTGACTAATTCAAAAGGCAGGTTTCTGATGAAAAAGGGGCTCTCTCTCCCAGCTGACAATAAAAGAACTGACAAAGAACATGAGCGAGGGAGAATTGGTGAAGAAGAAAGTGTCTATTAGGAGGGGAGGTAGGAGGTTAAGGGAAAAGGACTCCCCTCACTCTAACGGCATCCATGCTTTACTTTTTGGAAACTTAATAGAGAATCATAATCATGCAAAAATTGGTGCTGATTTAACTTGAGATCTACAGTAGTCAGTGTATTGAGAGCAGCACTATAACCAGGTGCAGATATGTAGCCCAGGGAAAATGAAAAAATTAAACTTCAACAACTTGGTTGGTAATATAAAATAAACTCAACTCAACCAACTGAAGGAATATGCAAACAGCCACTGTACAAGTTATTTGATCCTTTACCCCCACAGCTGCACTTTTGCTCTTTTTTGATGAGTTTATATATTTTCATTTGAGGCCCGGCCTCCAGATGCTGCTGGTGGTTTGTTCATCCCACACCACATGAGCGGGTTACAGGCTTTAGTTTTTCCACCACAGTGCAGCAATATGTGACATTGCCATTTTAAACTGTCTGCCCTTTTTAGTCTAATTTTGTGCAGAGTCACTCATTAATATTTAAATATGTTTTACACTTAATAGGTACATAAAAAGGTACTAAACTGAAGAGTGCTTCTCGCCACATTTAAAAATCCATTCAAACTCATGTAAAAGGGGTTCAATCAATTATGTATAACAGAAAAGTCCTTCAAGAAGCAAGAGCCAGTCCCGGTGTCCACACTAACGAGCAGGCATTTTCCTGCTAACAGGGCTTAGGTTGCACAACAGCTCTGCTAGACATTTTTAACCCCTTGGAAACATTTTATAAGTTTGCAATTCTGCAGACAATACAACAATGCCACAGATACCTTAAAAAAAAACACAAATCAGAGAGCGATAAGTACATGAGGATCAGCACATTTATGAGAAATCTGAGGAATGCAGCATTTGTTGTGTTGCACGCCAATCATTTTTGTCTTTTGTAATTTTACCTAATCGTGATGCTTTGAAAATGTTCTTGGAGCATAAACAAATATATGTCAGAAAGTGCTTTCCCATTCTTTTCCATACCGTTACGAGCCCTCATAAACTCACGCACTCGAGTACTACAGGCACACACACACATACATAAGTGATTTCATTTAAGTCTATGAGGGTCAAAGTCTCAGCATTAGGCAATCATTCTGGTAACACATCCTAACAATTATGTGAGCAGCTGTTCTAAAGCTCACATGTAAATAAATGCAGAGAGAGCCATAACTTGAATTTCACCAGGTCCAGGCCAGGTCATGTTTGTAACTGAGAACTGGTCCTCAAACATTTTACCTGGTAAAATAAAGGTTAAAAAAAAAAAACAAAAAACATCATGAAAAAGCTGATAACTATGGAAGCTTGTTTCCGCCACAAAAAAATAAATTAAAGAAATCGAGTTTTCTTATTGAAATTTTGAGTTAATAAGTCGAAATTTTGAGTTACGCATCTCAAATTTTCGTGTTCATAACTCGAAATTTCGGCTTAGTGCTACCAATCAGGAAGCTCTGAGAAAAAGATCATTTCATGTTACCTGGAAGCGGATGCCGCCAGCGCACGCGCACTCAATATGGGGTAGCAACAGTATCAGTGAGCTAGCAGTTTCTAGCAAACATGAACAAATTGTCGGCATGTTTTTGACCGTCAACGGTCTTCTAGCAAAAAACAGCTGCATTATAGGAAAGGAATCAATGTTTTCATGTCGATCTGTTGGACAGCTGATACCTTCAGCTTCCTGCTTCCAGTTAACAAGGAAATGATGTACGGATCACGGAGCTTGAGCTTCCTGATTGGCAGTGCTAAGTCAAAATTTCGAGTTATTAATGTGAAAATTTGAGATACGTAAATTTTGACTTAGTAAGTTGAAATTTGAGTTAATAACTCTAAATTTCGAGTTACGGATGGCGATTTTTTTTTTTTTTTAGTGGCAGAAACAAGCTTCCATAGGTAACAGCTTAAAGAAATTTGGTGTCTGATTTAAAAGCTGTTGTGAACCTCTACCATGCGCCATTCATACATTTTCCTTTTTTGACTCCCGAGTGGGGTAGTTAGAGACAGCCTTTTAAAAATTTAAATTCTTATAATCAGGACTCTAAGTGCTGTGTTTCCCTTTTACAGTGTCTCTGATAACAGTCACAGAGAGTCTGACAAATTAAGTAGAATGTATACGAGCTCTGATATCCAGACAAAATAGATACCTGGGACAAACGCTTCACTCAAAAAAGTTTTATGCACCTGCCATTAATTTGGTGTAATGTTTCAGGAATATATATAGAGTACAAATTTCTAAGTTCTCTATAATAGTATCTCTAGTGTAGATAAATTATAGATCAAATGAGGTACTGCGTACCAGTCCAAAGTGCTTTTTACTATGAGCCTCATTCATCCAATCACAAACACATTCATACAGCACTTTTACTCTATGCCTAAGTGCTTTGTCTAACATTCACACACAGACTCACACTCTGATGGATGCATCAGGGGAAACTCAGGGTTCTCCATCTTGCCCAAAGATGCTTTGACGTGCAGACTTGAGGAGCCAGGGATCAAACTGCTGAGCTCCTGATTAGGAGATGACCCCTGCCACTTCCAGCCGCCCAACTAAGGTGACCAGATCCCAACAAGCTGAGTGTGGGGCAAAGAGTATGTTAGTGTGGTTCAGTTAGGGACATGTTACTGAGGTCATTTTAGCTTTCGATACTGATTTTGAGCTAACAGAAGTAAAGGAGAAAGAAAATGTGGTTTGGCATCGGTCATAAGGAATAAAAATACTTTATTTGACTTTAATGTGCTAACTGTGTCAATTCCCTTACTAATTAAATAGAAGTATAAGTTAGATATTAATTGTTTCTTGTGGCACTCTACCAAAATTAACAAAAGGAGTGTAAGAAATGACCTTTAAATTTTAGTAGGGATCCATCCAAAGGTCAGCACATCTTTCGGAGCCACAGATTTCTTGTGCTTGCATGCCAACATCTGCAAACTTGAGCCAATCAAAATGTAGGACATTGCCTAAATATGAGGGATGGTATAAAAAAGAACAAGCAGGCTGTGCAGTCCCACATAAAGTGAGCCACCTGCTACCACACAATCAACACTAGCAATGTGCGACTCAAGTCATGCCAACATTTAGGTCTACTTTAAGGAATGTAATTTATTAGGAATGACTTTATTATCACGGACTTAGTATAAATTTAAAGATAATTTTTTCTTTAAAAAAAAAAAAAACCAGTACATCAGTCACTTAAAAAGTAAATATGGAAAGCTGCTCTAATTTTCACTTGAGGCAGATTAGAGCTCGTTAAAAAGTAGAATTTGAAGTGACATGAGTCCAAAAAGTCCTTATCACCTCCGTGTTTATGCACGGCTTTGAGTGGAATGTCCTAAGATAATTCACTTCACCAAAAAAAAAAAAAAAAAAAAAAAATCACACAACTTAGAATTCAAAAGGCCAGCACCAGCAGATAAATCCCCCTCTTATCACTTGTCCGGGATGTAACAGAAATGAACTGTATTCAATTATTCTGCCTCTTTTTTTTTTTTTTTAACTTTGAGAAAATATTAGCATTTTAGATAAAATACTGAACCTCAGCTTTTATCTCACTCTATGGAGCTTATTATTTTACACTCTGCTCCTCAATTTGGGGACAGAAATGAGCAGAGATAATGGAAGGTGTTTTATATTTCATTCTGAAGGTTGTATAACAACTTTATCACACGGAGCTTTCCTTTCACATGACCATCAGGCACTAAAGTGCTGGAGGTCTTTAATCAAAATTTACCGTAGTGCCTGATTATATGAGCAGTTTTACTGATGCATTAGTGAAAAGACGAATGTTTTCATTCAAACTGAGATGAGGGATGAGTCACCCTAAGGAGCACTGTGTTTTTAAGCTAGAAAACTGATCACTTTGATACTGGGATGCATTCTTGATAACCAACTTCAATGGCTTTCTGGCAAAAAAAAAAAAAAAAAAAAAAGCCATCAATCTGATATCTTGTTATAGGTTTACCCCCATTGGCACACTGTTTTTCTGCCCCCTGAAAGCATTCGCTATTGTATAACCAAAGTGAACCTAAGAGGTTTTCATCCCTGTAAGCAAAAAAAGAAAATTATATATCTTGAAGCCAGTATGAGCCAAGTGGCAATCTCTGTTGTTGAAAAATGAGCAGAATTGCCAGAAACTGCAGTTTCTGGGTGGCTACAAAAGTACGTCAATCCCCAGAGACCCCAGATTTAAACTGCCCAAGTCAACAGCAATAAAAAGCCCTTTACAGCCCAGTATAAAAAGGGGTTTTGGTCTCTGTGGATAGTTTCCTCCTAACTCTATGGTGGATGCCCCCCCTCCCCTTCCCCACCCCCACCCCGACTCTTTTTCACCAATTTGGGTTTTACTAAGGCTTAACATTAGGTGCATGGCTTCATTGAAAAGTGTAGCTGAAAGCTATCTGCCCGACCTCTCGTCCACTAATTGGCATCACTGAATTCTACTATTCAACCATATTTGTGAGGGTACTGCTATTTGGAGCAATTATCTGCCAAAAAATATGTATAGTATGGTACAGACCATCAGAGAAATGTGTGCTTCAGTTTTAGTGAGTATTAGTAATTTAGCACACATTTTGTAGATGTGTGTACCAGGGTTGTCACAATACTAGAATTTCAAACTTGATACAAAACCCAGGAAAATACTTGATATTTGATACCATTTTTGATACATGGGGAAAATGGACAAAAATATTAGAGGCATGACAAATGTTTTAATCTTCCTCTATGTAGTTAAAAAAAAAAAAAAAAAGGCCACACTTTGCTTCTGGTGACTTGCACCATATTTTTATTGATCAGATAAAGTTGGTAAGGTTACCAGCAATTAGACAGAAACCGTGGCTGGCTACCTTACCAACCTTACCCAGCTCCAACATTAACATTTTCATTTTATTATCAGCCATAGCCGCTACCTGCCATCTTAATGATGAATGAAGAGATGGCTAATGCGACTACGGGGACATTGTTAACAGTTAGATGGCTAAAGTTAACATGTGCACAGCCAGGTTAACATTTATGATAACTGTTTAATACTTAATATTTGCCGAAATGGGAGTTTTACAGACTTCTTAAAATGCCTCATAAAGTACTGTTCAGTGTTGTCAATGCCAACTACTGCTACTGCTGTCTGAAGTTGTGTGTCACCTGGAGGGGGCGAAGATGCTGGCATTGATGCTGTTACTGAGCCTGTTCTGAATGGTATCTAATCAGATAGTAGTTTTTAGTATTGAATATTGATTTTTTTTGACAATCCTGTTATGTACCCTCCCATCTCCAAAAAACACAACATGGTAAAATGCAAACGCTGAGGCTTCAAAGTACACAGTTCAGAAACCAGTGGGTAACGTCACAGTGTTCAGTGTATGATCTGACCATGTCGACCAAAAAGAGACTGGTTCTTATAAAGTGCACTTACTTGAATATTTCCAGATACTGTTAGTGATCTATAGAGGCAACATAAAAAGTGCAGATACAAAATTCATCTCACAGCCTTCAGCAGTGCCACTGACTCTCCGACCAGTCTGCTGGTTCCTTATACATTTTTCCTGACACAAGAAAAAAGCTCATCTTATTTCTTTAAAAACTGCTGGGTATCCTAATAAATAATATTGCATGATTTATTATAACATTCAATGATTTAAAAAAACCATCTTGCTTTATATCATATGCAGCTACTCTCAGTCAGAAATGCAAGTGAAAAGCTTGCACCTGTCAAGCTAAGCAGGCCGACATCATCTGTGTCTACTGTGCGTTGCAGATGACTCACTTATCCCCTTCAAACACTTCAAACATGTAAGCTACAAAATGAAAACACTGAATGCAAGAAAAAAGAATGCTTGGCAGGAAATCAAGGGTTTCCTTCTGCTTAAGTTGTGACTGCAGTTGTTGGCTTCAGCAGGCCAGCATCTGGCCATAGAACTGGCCTGTCTTTCCTAGCCCTGGGCCACTGGTTATGGCAAACCACAATGCTACACATTAAAATGTGGGGAAAAGCAGCAGGTGGTGCTCTTTAAGTGTTCTGTCAGTGCTTCTACACAGTGAATGAATGTTTTTTCTTGGGAAAACATTTTTACACAAACCTGTTTTTTTTTTGTTTGTTTTTTTTATTTCACATTTCTGGGACATATCTATGACCTGTGCTGCAGCTTTGTTGGAGGACAGTGAAGGATGTTTTCAAAGTCCACCAAAGGTTTAATGATGGTCAGACAGGAAGCCTCTGACTCCCTGCCAAGTCTGCAGTCACCCCATCCAACTGGACATTCTGCTCTTACATGATCCCAGATGAAAAGATATAATTAAATAAACCCAAGACTCGACTGACAAACAGATCCCCCAAAACCACATAACACCCTGAGCGCCTGCGGTAATGGCTTCGTAAACAGCCCACTATTCTGGTACGTAATGACCCATGAAGAAACCCTTCTGTGAGCCAGTAGCTAAATCTAGCCGACTGCTTTTGGCCTGCTTGTGAAATGTGCTCTGACACTGACAGAGTGGGACAGGTGGCAGAAGCTGGAATGGATGCCAAGGCTGATTGATAAAGAGTCACTCACTGATGCTACAGCCGAGAGGCGTCTGGCACACTGCAACAAAGACCGGGAGCCACTGAGGGGTCATCAAAGCTCTTCCAGGTCACTTACTGACAAACTGGTGCGACAGAGCTGAAACTTGGTGTCTGAAAGTTAATTTGCCATTCATTTGTCATGCAGAGTATGATTAATAGTTGTGGCAGTGTAAGGTAGACTTATCACAAGCTACATTATTATGGAGAGAATACATATGTTACTGCAGATCATGTCAGCCAATCAATCCATCAAGACACTACAAGACTCAACCCAGCCAGCTACCACACCGGAGTTTCAGATCTGTCTCATGAATATGCTAATGGAGTACATTAGTGGAAACCATGTTATAAAAAGATCTAAAACCATCACTTCAAAGTGCATGTTTGCACTTTAGCGTAGGTATATTCATTAAAATAAAGTGGATCTTACCCTCGATGAGAGCAAAGACAATAGAGACAGCCTATAGAGGAACTTTGTAGTGATGGTTGTCCCACACCTTCCCCCAAAGAGCAACATATGACCCAATCATGCTGGGTCATGTTGTACTTACCCATCACTACAGCTTCACTTGTATGGTGAAAGGTAAATATACTCGTTATGCCAGTAAATACAGTACATAGTTTACATATTTTTTTCTTAGATTACTTAATCTGAATTTGCATGGCAGCACCTCAAGCGCCCTATAAGTTGAGACAAAGATGATTATGTCAGCTCTAAAAGGTAAATAAGATAACAGTAAGGTTTAAACCCTGCTTTGGACATAAATGTTCAGTGTTTCTATTTTTCTACATTTGACTGATTATTCTATACAATATCACATTTTCACAATTACTGTGGTGAAAAAATATATATATAGATGTTGCAGAATAAATGCATTTATTACTTCTAGGCTGGACTATTGTAATTCATTATTATCAGGCTGTCCTAAAAGCTCCCTGAAAAGCCTT
>JAVDPK010000205.1:113160-147975 GCA_034780415.1 Cichlasoma orientale
GGACCCTCAAGCTCCCAGGCCTCTGGTAGAGGACCCGAGCTTGAAGGGCAAAAAGACCGCCCGTAGGGGCGAGCTGGAATTTTTTTTTTTTTTATATATATATATGTACTGTATGTGACTTTCTTTTAGGCCCACCACTTCTTCTTTTGTCCTCCACTTGTTCAGTTTCCTCATATTTTTTAAGGACATGCTGCCAAGATATGCCAAGTTTTTAGCTAATAGCTCTTTGTTGATACAGAAATGCTTCATGCCTGTCACACTGTGTTATCTATGGCATTTTTTGTAGATTCAACTGAAGAAATGGGAACAAATGATGTGTTTTTGTGACAGGCTGCTAGTAAAGTGCCCAAAGACACAATTTAAAATTGGTTCTTTGCTAAATTGTCTGTTGTCTGCAGACGCAACACAGGTTCATCCCTTGAGTTCGGGGCCTTTCTTATGCTTTAATCATTTACAGGTCAACGTAACGTGGCTTTAGAAACACAAAAACATCCCTCTGAAAGTGGTCAGGTACAAGGGCGCGACTAACAATGAGTGAAAACGCAGTCGAGGACCAGATAACGACTTTAAAAGGGCTTCAGAAAGCCCGGAGAACAAGAAAGTCTGGCTCCTTAGAGGCAAAATATAAAGAGCTGAAGGGACTCAAGACTTTTGCACAGCACTGCAGTCATGGGAACAAAGACCATACTGGGCCATGATGTTAAAGTAACCAGAAAGCGAGTCTGATCATTTCTGAGAATTCACTGATAAATGTGAAATGACTATTTTAAAGTAAATCTGCTCATTTTTCACCGCTGTACTCATCTGCTCTCTGCGTCAGACATGGTGAGTTTTTTAGCCCACCTGCATAAAATCATCTCAGCGACACGAGCAGCAAGAGTAGCGTTACCTTGGTGTTTTAAAAAACATCGACTGATTTTTCTTTTAGCTCGCAAAGTTAAGAGCCAACACCGTGACTCATTTAGCAACCAGAACAAATGTAGTTAATCCAATCAAAAGCCTTCTGTCTGTGACACTGTGGCTCCCCTCAGCCAACAGGCTGAATCAGTGTCATTAGTCTCTTATCCAGTTTGTTAGCTTTCCTTTCCATTTACCTAAACACTGCCACCCTGGAACCCCAATCGCACATCCACACCAATCAAAGTTTAAACACAACATAACTAAAATTATAATGACAGCAGGATTTGCTATTAAACATTAACAGTCTCACGAGTCACTCGCTATTGCAGAAGTGTTCTGTACACAGAAAACTCAAGCACAAATTAATAAATGAAACGAGTATGCACAGCTGTGTTCCTCGGTATGTGGGCAAACAGTAAAGACAACTCAATATAAGGAAAGTCTCTTTGCTCTTTCTCGCTCTTCTCTTTCCTGTCACCCACCAACCGGTTGTGGCAGATGGCTGCACCTCCCTGAGCCTGTTTCTGTTACAAACAATTCCTCTTTCAAGTGCTGTTCAGAGGGAATCATCAGGTTGTTGGGGCTCTCTCTATTACATGACATAGGAACATAAAGCACCGCGAGGTGGCTTTTGTTGTGAACCGCCGCTATGTGATGTAATAACTGAATAAATGTAAACAACAAAACTACCATAATGTTAAATATACTCATGTAAATTGATGTTGTTTGCATTTGCAGTTCTACACTATGTTGCCAAAAGTACTCACTCGTCTCCCTTCACACACATATGAAGCTGAGTGACATCCCATTCTTAAACCAGAGGGTTTAATATGATGTTGGCCCTTTGCAGCTATAACAGCTGATTTTATGTGGCCTGCCACTTCGTGGCTGAGTTGCTGTTGTTCCCAATCACTTCCACTTTTTTATAATGTAGCACCACTAACAGCTGACTGTGGAATATTTAGAAATGAGGAAATTTCATGACTGGACTTGTTGCACAGGTATCATCCTATCACGGCACCGCGCTGGAATTCACTGAGCTCTGAGAGCGACCCATTCTTTCACTGATGTTTGCAGAAGCAGTCTGCATGCCTACATGTAGGTGCTTGGTTTATACACCTGTGGCCATGGAAGTGACTGTGCAATGCCTGAATTCAATGATTTGGGTGGGTGAATGAACATTTCTGGCAGTATAGTACATTATTTCTTTACCCTTTTCTATCAAGATGCTTTCTGAAATATTTTAATTCATCACTGAGCTCAAATGGACATGAAAAGAAAATACATCTGTATTATTCTGATGTGTTCAGAAAACCTTTAATCTTTGCTCAGATTTGCCGGCGCAGCCATCATTACATAATTTCTGACTCACGAATGGTTCATCCACAGCCTCAGTTCTTCATTCATGCCAATGTCAAGCCAGTGCTAACAGAAGAAACCGATCTGCTTACTGGATGCTGATATGACTAATTTGGATGAAAGGATCTCTGCATATATAGCTGCATCGGCACATCATATCAAAGTGAGGGGAAGCTGAACAGTAAAGTCTTCTATCAAGAGGTTCCCGACAGAGGTCAAGGATGATTACAGCAGAGGAGGCATTTCACCTGTTAAAGACCAATGCTCATTTTAATGGCACTTCAGCAGTAGCAGGTATTCAGCTGCCACCAAGCCGGCACACAAAACCAAGGCGAGCCTTTAAGCAGGCAGCGGGTTCACTCCAAGGATACATTTTATTAACGATGCACAAGACTTTAGCAGATGAATCAGCGTAGGAAATAGATGGAGGGGAAAACAGGAGAGGAAAGGAAGCTGGCTGGCATTGTTTCCACTTGTGCATTCAAAAAAGATGAACACGTCCGCCCCCGTGTTTGAGTTCCAGGGGAGATGACAGGTCTTGTGATAGAGACGTTGTGCTTCTGCGAGGCTGAATGACATTTTTTTATGATTTATGTCTTATTCCTCATACAAATAAGGGGGAAAGTAAAAACAAAGCAATTGTTGTGGGTTTATTCTTGTTCGAATAAAACTGTTACCACCAATGATCAAAGGCTGACATGATACGGGTGAATCACTGCAGCTCAAATTTCTCATTACCTCACATCTTACAACTCAGGTTCCAAAAAAGCTCAAAAGCGGTTTAAAAATATTAATTAAAAGCAATGCGGTGACTGGCAAATCATTTAAACACCAACTAAAATAATAAAGAGACAACAGAAATGTTTTTTTTTTTAAACTCACTTTTTAATTTGATGTCAGCGGCAAATTCAAAAGGGGGGAAAAACAAAAGACTGGAGAAGTTCTGCAATGCTAGAAAGCAAACGTGGTGGAAAACATGACAGGCAATGAGATTAATTAGTAACATAATATACAAATTAATTAATTAATAAGGGGGAAACCAAACACACCACAGATGGAGCATTTCAGGAGTGAAGATGGGGAGGGCTTCACCTTTCTGAAAAACTGCATCAGCGTGCGTTTGTTTCCTCAACATAAAGAGTGCAAAGATTTAGGAGATTACATCATTTATGCCACATAATATTATTAAAACATTCAGAGAATCTGAGAAAATCTTCTACACAAACACAAGGCTGAAAACTGTGAAATGCTTCACGGCCTTCAGACAGCACTGTGTCACTGTTAGTCTGCAACTCGCTGGACAAAGACACGAATGCTGCTTCCTTCCTTCCTGAAAGGTCTTTACTGCAGCCGCCTTCAGCTGCTGCTTGTTTGTGGGTCTCTTCACGTTTGTCTTCAGTACCTGAAGAGCTGCTCTGCTGGCCTGAGATCAGATCAGACGTCACCTTTAAAGAACATTCTTTCTTTCTTGCGTTGCTTTTGCAGTATGCTTTGGGTCATTATTGATTATTCATACTTTAAAGTGATATCTGATCAATTTTGCAGCATTTGGCTGAATCTGAGCAGAGAGTAAAGCTCTGTACACGCCAAATTATGAGGTTGTGAAGAGGTGAATTCAGTTATAGCACTGCTACATGTTGTGCACTGTAATGCTGCCTATGTCATCCATTTGCAGTGGTGGGGGGGGGGGGGGTTCATGCTTTCAGCTGTGCATTTTGGGGTGTGAGTATTTGTCCTTTTAAATGTTGTTTTACCAAAACACACACAATTCAAGTTCATCCATGTCCCACATTAAAGACAGAAACTGAACCTGACTCTGAAACAGAAATCAGTGTTATGTATTCAAATATCATTTTGTACAACAAGCATATTTATCATTCCCAATGGGCACGGGAAAATAAAGCTATTGGAAAACAACCCTTCCTTGAACCTTGGCGGCTGAGCTGAGAGCAGTTAGGCTCTGCAGCGCCGAATCTGAAATTCATTTCCCTGCTGGAGTACTGAGGATTTTTCCTCTTTTTTTTTTTTTTTTTTTGGTATAACAATGATGAAAATGCACAAACACACATCCACAAATCACACAATCACCCTAGACGGCGGCTAAACCATGTTTTTGTTTGAAAATGAAATGTTGCTTCATCTCCCAGCAGGCCACGCTGAAGATTAACAAATCCAAATCCAACATAATTAGAAAATCCAGAAATACCAACTCGTGCAGCAGCAGCAGCAGCAGCAGCAGCTCTGTTTACCGGGCACGGAATGGCACAGACAGCGACTGTGGTCATTTAATTGCAGAAGATTTTTTTTCTTCTTCTTTTTGGTGCTAAAACTCAGAGCCAAAGATGAAGAATGGCAGCCTTCAAATGAAATAAGGACTCAGTCTCAGCTTGCTCAACACTTCAGATCTCCAAGCAGGAAAAAGTGGCTGCATGCATTTAAAGATGACATTTTCACAACAGGAAATCCCCCAGTTTCATCTTTCAACTCACAGCCCACAATGGTTTTATTTTTCAATGTGTGAGACAAGCAGTATGAGTTAATTAATAAGTAAATAAATAAAGTTGTTGAGAATAAACTTGAAATTTTAAGATTAAGGTGACCTCATCCTCGACATTTAGACTCTCTCCTCAAAAAAGTCCTGTTATTTTAATTTATTATTTTAATTATTTATAAAGAATAATTAAAAAAAAGAATACATGTTGCTGTTTATGTTCTTTATTTCCACTTGTGACCTAATTTCAGCCGATCAAACATATGCAGAGTTGTGTTGGCAGCACCAAAGCTAACAGCAATGAAGAAAAAGAAAATTAGCAGTTAAAACAAAAGAGAGGAGGTAGGAGGTGAACCCTAATCTCCTGGGTTTGAGTCTTTAGACAGACTTTGGTCTTTTTGAGAGATAAAATGTGTTTTCCTTGAAATCTAATTATGAACGCGATCTAATCGTACAGCAGGAGTGCATCATCTCAAAGCGAACGGACAGAGAGACAGCTCATGTAGCGGAACGCTACAAATACCCAGGTCATTGTCAGCCGTCCAAGACGGGAGGGTTGCATGTCCAATAAACAAGTATAAATAAGCACGTTTTGCATGTTTTTTGTGTTAGAGCCCTGACTTCAGTTCAGGAGACGAGGCCTCAGGTGAGGAGGAAGAGGACGAGGGAGGAGAGAGAGCGATAATGGAAATATAGAGCTTAAATCATCATAAATGGTTTATAAGAGCCGTTTGTGATCTTTACATTAAAAAGTAACTAAAAACTGACACCAGCTAAATTTGGGCGTTCAGCAGGTTCATCAGATTTTCCTCTTCCTCAGGAATCTGTAACGTTCTAAAAGAATTCGATTGGGGTGTAGAGGGTTATGGAACGAGCAGGCTAACATATTGACAATATTCTCACAACGTGACAGTTTGACAGTCATTTCCTGACCTACAGCATTGCTGTCGCTCGCGGACATATTTTCTGCCACCATCTAATTAAGCACAACACCCTTGTTATTAAAAAAAAAGGCTGGAGATTGACTGCTTGGGAAGATGGACTGGCTGACAAGACAGCTGAGTGCTTAGACCAAGACTTTTCTGTCACAGCAGAGGAGAGCCGGTCCTTCAGTCCATCAGGGAGGCTGGGAGAGCGTGTCAGCGCCCGCTAATGTCGGATAGCTTGTCGACTCTGCGGGGGCGGAGGGGCGCCTGCCAAGTGGAAGCTTGACCTCATCTAAAGGGGATCTTGTAGGGTCATTAGCTGAAATAATTGATTATTTATAGTCAGATCAGAGATGCCCTTGATGGCCAGCAGTGGACGATTGCTCAGCTGGCCGGTGGCAGTGTATAAATCAAACAGCGTTTTCTTTCTTTTTCTTTTTTTTTTAATCAGGGAAGGGGCGCTGAGCTGAATCGAGAAGTAGGAGGTGATGCTAATGATGCAAATAGATGTGGGTTAAGCGGAGAGTGTAGCTAAATTCACTGCTGCTAATCAGAAATACAAATTGGTCACAGCGTGTGCCTACACAGAAAATGGCAGATAAGTCATTTAAAAATACCTGATTTTGTGATGGATTTGCCCCCTGCTGTTTGACCCGAATCAGCAAAAGAAATACAATAAAATACTTGACTCGAGAGAAAACTTTTTATTCTCCCGGGCTGATAGCAGACAACGTCTTTAGGATCTGAAATAAAATGTGAAAGACAAATTATTCATGTTCATTATATCTGATGAAGAGGAGAGAGAGAGCGTGTTAATACAGAAGAAAACTGATGCCAACAACGCTGCATCTGGACACATCTGTATACTTTTGGTCTGGGCCCTGGTTTGATGCTTTGCACTTGGGACCAGTCTTTTCTCCAGTTATCAAATATCATAGTAGTGAACATTCTGACTTCAAGCAAGCCAAGCTCACCTCTGCTCTTTCTGCTAAATGGTCAGCGCAGGACTCGCTCTATAAGATGGGAGGTTTGCTACTTTGAGAAGCCCAAGTCCAATGATTTATGGTACTGATTGTTACATTGTAGCCCTGTACCCCTCGCCATAGTAACATCCATTTTTCAAGAGAAACGTATTTGCATGTCACGGCCACATAGACCTCAACAACCATGCTAGTCATGTAAACACAGCATATTGATTAGCGCAGGGGTAATGGCTTCATGACACAAAATGTTAAAGGCTGTAATTGTATCTAGCTTGCTCGTTATGCTAACAGGCAGCATTCTGATGCTGTTTCTTCATTTTCAGAGTTTTCAAAACCAGGTGCAGGCCCGGCGGGTTCTGAAATCGTTTCTCTTTCCTGCATTTCAGCAAAAGGATCTGTTGTTAAAGATTTACCGTCTTTGTGCGAAGTCCACGATCGACTCAAGTTTTACTCATGATGGCAGATCAGAGCAGATGCGCCGCGCTTGTGTCCTAATGCAAACAGCTTCGTGGACCGCTCCTGCATAGGTGCTGCGGAGATGTGAGGCACTACTATAAATCAAGCCTTGTCAGTAAAGTTACTTTTCATTCAGCGTAAAGAGTGAAATGCTGGCATGAAAGGTACCGGCCCAGTCGAAGTCCCGATGGATGGATGGACCTGATGGAAATGCTGTTTTGGGCTGTGCATAAACAATTATCCTCACTAAACTAAGAGCGGCTCCAAATTCCTCCACAGCGACGCGAGAGAGCGATAGAGGCAGAAAATGATTACTATTGTTGCTAAAGGTGCTTCTACGAGCTGCTGACTCATTGGGTGTCCTTCGTTTTTCACATGACTGCTAGTCATACTTCCTGTTCTTTAATAAAACAGATTTAAAACTGCAGCTGCAGCTCTGTTACCTTTTCATAAAGGTAGAGGTAAAGCAAGATCATCATTCGGGTAAAACATTGTCTCTCCATTTTATTTGACCTGATGTCTTAGCGGGCAACAATGACTGAAAGCGCTCTGCTTTGATTTGTGACTTATAAAATGTGCAGTACAGGGTGACCCTAGACAGGAACAATCCCTGAAGCAAAATTAAAGAGCCTTCCTTAAAAAGTGGCTGCAGTCACTGCAAGGTTTCCCTATAATATATATCCTGTGTCCAAAACTTCTGGCCAGCCAGGATGACCTCTTACTCTCCCTCCTCTATTTGATGCCATTTTCCACTGACTAAAAAGAACCAAAGCTCCATTAAAAACCTGCCTCTGTGGCCCTGCTGCTGTTATCGCCGTGTGTCTGGCCTCTTGGTTTCACCCAGCTCATCATCATCTTTCTGAAGACCACAGGAAAAACAGGCAGGACAGAGTGGACGAGAGGCACAGCTCTATCTCAGGCCTCAGCGTGATTTTAAATGACACCATTAAATGTGGCTGTAATTCTCATTTTATCTGGTCTCACATGCATGCTGAAATGATGACCTCCCGGGGCCTGCGCAGACCGGACGCTCGGATTCGGCAAAGAGAGCCAGCGGGGGAGCTGAGAATTAATGCGGTTAGCCAGAGGGTGCGTTATTAGGGGGGAGAGACAGCCTATCATAGGTGAGGATCCCCCCCAACAGCAGGATGTGGTTTATGTCAGGTCAGGTTATTTTAGACAAGATGAATAAAACATCAGCTGGGTTTCACTGTGGGGCCGAGCTGGAGCTGATCGGGCCAGAGCCATATTCAATGTCAAATAATGTCAGCAATAGAGAGCGAGTAACAGAGTCACCCGTGCTAACTGCTGCGCCAAATTACAATCCACTCACTGCTAATATTCAATTGTCTGTCTGCACACAGCATTTTTCGTCAGGTTGTCCAACGAGGAATGCAGCTTTGTAACGTGTTGCTTTTAAATAGTCAGGATTAACGCGCGATTAAATAACCGTCAGTCGGTCTGTAAATCCTCAGTTTCGTTTTGACACATGTTTGCGTTGCCATTCCTCACAGGAGCTCCAGTTTGCTCTCTGCGCACAACAAACGCATTAAACTCACAAGTTTCTCACAGGAGGACGGTGCAGATGCAGATGCAGATGCAGATTTGTCTTAGGACAGCCGAACCAAAATCCTGGGAGAAAAGAAATAAATAGCAATTCCATACTAGCTAATTATGAGAACGTGCTGTCACAGGAGTTAGATTGGACGTCACTGTGATGCTGGCTCTCTGCAATCATATCTAACTAGCCTTAGGGTGTACAATGAGAGGACATAACTAGCTATAATTTAGCAAACCTGCAGCCAGAATCACCATTTAACCCAAAATGCACGGCTTTGGCCTGTGGGGGGGTGGGGGGGTGGGGGGGCTGCAGTACAGGCCAGGTGTAAAAGGCACCGCACAGAAAGACAGACAGCGCTAATCACTGCACAACTGCACTGTAACCACTAACATAAATCCAAAGCTCACGTTTAGACCGCTGTTAATCTGTAAATTACGCCAAAACATTTTGTCTGTGTAGTCCAGCGAAACGTGGATATACTGGAAAGCCACGGCTAGCAATATGTTACCTCGCAAATGGGTAACTAGAAACGGAGTGCTAAGATAATCACTTGGCATTGCAAAACGGAATGTTTTTATCCTTAGCCAGCTACAACTAAACTAAACTAAACTTAGCTTTCTAACAACTAACTAGCCACAGGGTGTCGAAATAATCCTCTGACGTAGCAGTAATGTTTTTAGCCCTAAGTAAATGCTGTAGCTTGCTAAATTAGTTTGAACTAGACACACTGTGCTAAAGTAATCCTCTGGCTAAAAACGTGAAATTAAATTTTCCAATATCAGTTTAAGGCTTTTTTCCCAGCATTTCAGCCCTCGGCTGCAATTGTGTGGCTGACTGCTTCCCCCTGCAGTGGGCACGGTTTTTAGAGTATGGCACGTTGCTGTGTACCTGAGGAACACCATTGGGTTTGTGTGTTTTCTGTTTGGTGTGCCCCCCGCCCCCCCCCCCCCCCACTTCACCCCACCCCACTTCACCACAGACACTTAAAGCCTGCATATACTGAGCGCATGTCGAATTACTGCAGGTAATTACTCGGTGCCCTTTAACATCACACAATCTTTTGGTTTCACTTTAGCAACAATACCAAACACGTTCATGCAAAAGCATGCACACGCTCCATGAACACCAGGTTGTAAACACACATGGACACACACACACACGCACACAAAGCGTGCAGTCCTCCTCTGGTCCTCTTGCTATCGCCTCCTGACAGTATTTTTTCCCCCTACCATTGTCTAACCTGTCAAGCCCTGCCAAAATATGTTTTCTGTCTCCCAATGGCTCTGTGCACACATACGCTACCTTCCAATTATCTGAAAAGAGAGGCAGAAAGAAAACTAGGTTGATAAATCTGAGGAGCTTTTGACAGTGAAATGTTTCACAGGGTGGTACTGCCCCCCCCCCTTCCTCCTTCCTTCCTCACTCCTTCCTTCCTCGCCTTTCTTTCTCATGTATCATTTTTCCTGATCCTTCCTCATGTGTCACATAACTCAGGCCTTAGTTACCTGACAGCTCTTTTCTCTGTGAGTGTCTCTCAGACAAAGAGGCTCGTAGCTCGCAGGCCTACAGAAGGTGAGTCTGACTGTGTCAAAGAGACAACTGGTGCCTAATTATAAGGTTGCAGAAACACTGTGTTTGCGCCTGCATGCACATACCTTTGTATAGTTGTGAATGTGTGTGCGTGAGGGGGTTATTTGTTCATCCATAATTGTGTGTGCGTGCGCGTGCACGCGTGCGAGCTCATCTCCGGTCCTACCGTCGGCTGTTCCTCAGCTTTGTGCAGAGGAACAATACCCTGCTGAAGTGAGCACAGTAATTAAGCTGGGACCATCTTCTTTATTCACATAAAAAAATAATAATCCTCATGTATTGCTATAAACTGATGTTAAAAATACAGTTCAATTAAAGAGCAACTTGAAAAGGATCTGAGATACAGACAATGCTCATCTTCAGCTCAAAGCTACAAAACACTGAACAAGTTTAAGGAGTGACGTTAAGTTCAAAACATGAATCTGCTTAGAAACTTTTGGAGCATGAAATTATTTGGTCCCCCCAAAATACGACCATCCAAGTTTGTCATTTCATTTGCATCAGCAGTGTGTACATTTATGACTGAACACACACTTTCAGCTTCATTACTCTTGAATTTAGTTTGCCTTCCTTTAGCATGTCTTAACTCGCTGCTGCAAAGTATTAACACCTTTACATGGAAAAGCCAATCAAACGGCACCATCTTGCTGTTTGACTGGCTTGCTGACGCAACTAAGCGCCGTTGCGAACACCTGACCAATGAGAAGGCAGCACGCTGTAACTCTTGGTGAGCGTGCTGTCGGCAGGTACAGGGTGTGCCCCGCCTCTCGCCCTGTGTCAGCTGGGATGGGCTCCAGTTTGTTTCACAGGAAGCACCAAGACAAAGACACTGTGCACTGATTCATATTGCAGTTAAAGCAAAAAATAAACCGATAACAATGAAAAAAACAAATTGCTGTAATAAAAGCATAGAAGATTTACAGGAAAAACAATAAAAACATACATGAATTCCAATGTACATAAAAATCTGAACACGACAAAGATCTCTGTTGTTGATTGCTGTTATTTAAGCTCACAACACTATATTATATAATTGTAATGTAAGAATAAAAAGATGAGTGTCACACATTGTCACACTTACAGAGACCGCAGCTGTGCTGAGATCATTAATATTAATATCATTTGTTGTACGATCGCTGAAGCTCATGCGTCTCCTCAGGGGCCAAGCTAACAGTGGAGAGCATTAACAGGGATTCAAATGATACTGTGAGGGACGTGCTATCGCTTTCCAACCAATTGGGACAGGTGCCAAACCACCAGCAGTGAAAGTCCACTCTTCTCGCTGGCTAATGACCGTAAAGTGGATATACATCTCCTCACCATCCTGACCGTTAAATCTTCAGAGGAAAAAAAAAAAAACCTTCTCCATCATGGCACCAGCCCACAGTAGAGATGATATAATGTGATCATAAAAATGTGGTCCGGGGAGAGGTGCAAACGCACCTTCCCCCCCCACATCACTGATAGTTTGTTTTCCCCGGGAGGTCCCCCAGCCCGACTTTCACTTGCCTCCTCGCCTGCTTGGCTCCCAGCGTGCAGCGGGGCTCGATGAGCATATCGCTCTGGTTCATATCCGTCATTGTAATGGTTTCTGTCCTCACTCGGAGCCCTATGGCCACCGATGAATAGGAAAGGAGTCATTTATTTACACTACTTCCATTATCATATATTCTTAGTCCAGCCTCACGTAGAGCGAATACTGATGTCTGTTCACATCGCGCTGCCTATATAGCTTATCCCTATTCATGTCAATGCCTCTAAAACAGAGAGCATAGCATGTACCGACTGCACGCTGAGTCAAAGGAGAAGCTTTTACTCAGCATGTACGAGTTCAGTGCTGATCTGCTAAACTAGTTAAGAATATAACTCATGCAAAAACCCAATAACTAACCCAACAACTGTATGCTAACGCACAGAACACAAAAATACGCAACAAAACATGTTTCTATTAAAGGAAATACACTACGTATCCACTCATAGTTTCGTATATTTAAGAGTGGGAAAATAAATAGTCCACTGTGAAGCAAAAACACATAAAACATGAAATGGAAAACCCCAAATGAACTTCAAATACCAATTTTACATTTCTTCTAGTGATGGCAGTGGGGAATTAGCACCGTGGCATGTCAGAAGTGGTGCCATCTAGAACTTGGCTGCGCTGCCTGGGAGTTGGCATCGCCAAGCTGTTGCAGGACAAACTCTCCTCTCTCTGCAGCTCAGTCAAACACATGAATTAATTTCACCAATGGATGAATAGTTCTCTAAAGGTCAGTACAGCTTGGTTAAGTGTGCAAATACATTAAGGTGCAAATAGGAGTGACTTTTGTTTTCTTAGTAAAGAAAATAAAATGTTTCCTCTCATTTAACCTTCATCCAGGGGAACTGGAGTGCTGGCAGTCAGCACAAAGAAGAACACAAAGTACCCAACAAGCTTCATTTAACACAGCTAGCAGCTGGGAAACCATAAGTTGCTTATAACAAATTATTTATTGAGAGAACACAGGACATACTCTCTGTAGATTGGAGCTTCTAAATACGCACTGAACGACTGACAAGTCCTTCAAATAAACTGCGACATATGTTCTTTATTTTGCCTTTCAAAACAAACCCTATGAATGTTTTCTGATTTGGCCCAACTTCACTTTCCAAAATGATTACATGCAAATAAAAATCTTTCATATGCTTATTTATTTTGGCCACAAAATCTAGGTATAAAAATCATTCCCTTCAGCGCTCATCACTGTTTGCGTTAAATGTTTAGTTTGGTGAAGTCTCTTAATTGTTTTCCTCCCCAAAGGTGGAACATAATTATTGAATTATGGCTTCTATGTACAGGCCAAGCTCTGTCCAGTGGCTCAGCGTCCACACAATTTTCTGTCAAAACTAAAACACAATGTGCTTTTAAGCTTTAGCCTGACAACACGTGCTGCACATCTGCAGTCTGCTTTGCAACCCACCTTCATTCCAGTTCCTCCTTTTCATGCTTAACCATATCTGTCATTAGTGTTTGTTCTGTTCTGTATATCGGGTGGTTGCATGTATGCACATAAAAGTGTGGAGGATTGTGCTTTTGTGCCAAAAACACAAGTCTGGTCTCTGACAGATTAGCGTATGTTATCATGAAGAGAAAGACAGCGATACAGGGAAACAAAATAAATGTAAAAAAATCAATGAACTTGCCAAATGAGAGGAGAAAATAAGGACTGACAAAAAAGAGAGAAACAGAGTAAAGAAAGAAAAACAAGGATAGATGTGGCGAGAATAAAGCTGGATAAAGAGAGGGTCATTTTCTCTCATGTGTGACAACTTAATTGGGAACGAGAAGGCTCCATTTATTACACAGAGAGAGAAGGAGCTCCAAAAAGTCTCATTTAACTCAATCTCATGGAAATATGTTGATAAAAGAACAGTTTTATGTCTGATTCTCTTTTTCAAAAACCTTACCCTGAACTCTCCACTGCACAAAAATCGGTATCTCGAAAATAATTTTTGAATAAGGCGGATCGCGACGGTGGAATCAAGAATAATAATAATAACAGTAATCGCAGAAACCCATTTTGTAATAGGAGAAAATCTCAAGACTGAAAGAAGTTTCATTTTCAGGATGACTTCACAAGGTGGAGATGTAACCTAGAGATGGATTCAAATAAAGGGCAGAGTTTGGAAACAGACAGCCCTCCTCCTGCAGCTCTCACCACATTTAGACCTCACTCTCACAGTGCAGTCCTTGTACCTGACAAACTTCAGAGGAATGTTTTGTTTTTGTTAAACCACCTAACACACTGACCTATCAATCAAACAAATAAAGGGCATCTAACTCAGAGGATGAACCAGTGGTGTGTCTACACTACTATAACAGACAACTTTAAACCAAAAACACATCATTTCTTCCTATTTCTTTAGTTAAATCTGTGAAAAATGCCAAAGGAAACACAGTTTGACAGGCATAAAATGGTAATTTTGCACCCACAAGGTGATTCACAGAGTTATAGCTAAAAGCCTGGCATATCTTTGCAGTGTGTCCTTAAAAAATTTGAGGAAACTTTGCAAGTGAAGGACAAAAGAAGAAGTGGCAGGCCTTAACTATCCACAGCAGATGAACAGTATCGGGAAAGTCACATCCTTAAGAAACAGAAAGAAAATCCAGCAAAGACCTGGCAGGACCTGAGACATGCATCTGGACCTTCAGTTGACCCATCTACTGAAGCTTCCCAGAAACGGTCTCAGCTGGAAGGGCGCCTGTCAAGAAGCCATTCTTAAAGAAGGGAAGTAGGGAGAAAAGGCTGAGGCCTGCCACATTACACAAGAACCGGGCTGAAAATTTTGGTTCAAATCAGCAAGAACGTGTTAACAGCAGCGAGCGTCCACAGCCATCTGTCATGAATCGACCTTCCCAGAGCCCTGACCTCAACATTACTGAAGCAGTGTGTGATCATCTTGACAGAGAACGGAACAAAAGGCAGAAACATCCAAAGAAAAGTTTAGAATGTCCTTCATGAATCCTGGAGAGGTATTCCTGAAGACTGCTTAAATAAATAACAAGAACGCTGCCTATGAGAGTCCAGGCTGCGCTGAAGAGTAAAGGTGGTCATACCAAGCTTGTTTTTGCCTCATGTACTGTGTTTTCATCTGCACATTTCAATAAATTACCTTCTATTTCCCCAAGACTTGGTTTAGGCCCAGCATTCTTTCAACATGGTGGGACAACATGCAGCAGGTGGCTGGAAGAGTGAACAGAGTGAAGTCCTTTTAACCTGGTGTTAACAAGTTTAGCCACTGCAGACATCAGATAGCATTAAAGGACACAGACGGCTTATCATCAGCTGCTGAAGATGAATGCACGGTGCGTCAGTTGTTGCCGCTGACCTATGAATCACTCAAGCATAAAAAAACACCCCCAACTCAAGGGACGAGCCAGCGTTGCAATGCTGTGCGTAAAAGAGTGAGCACAACGTTAGCTGTCATTTAGATTCTGTCTTAAACAGCCAAGCTGCACACAGCTTCCTGCTCCAGAAATCCCATCATTAAATATGACCTGATGTCATATATATGTGAGCCAGGCGTGACAAGAAAAAAAAAAACATTAAGAGAAAACATTTGAGGAGGTGCAGAAATAAGAGACGCATGATCCACTTTCAGCTCGTCTTCCACGCGAGGCTGTTGGTGAACCGCAGAAACAGGCTGTGGTTTTAACACACCCATTCCCTCACGCGTCAGACACGGACCGCTGACACATTAATCTGCGAATCAGCTCTAGCCGGAGGACAAATGAAAGTCAGGAGCCATACAACTCCTAACAAGTTTATTTTTTTAGAGTGCATTGATGATCTTTGCTTTCTTCTATTACAGAACGAGACGTTTTTGATGGAACAAAAACCACTGGAACACTCTGGGGCCAGATGGATCCTCTGCATTACAATTCTGCCCGGCGAATCCTTTTCACATAGAGCACTTTCTACAAAGCGAGCCCTCTGATGCTGTTATCTGCGGCAGCACTGTTGTTTGCATAAAAGTCTTAGTTCTCTTTCGCAGGATTATAGCAGGCAGAAGAGTCACTCTGCTGTCCTTAAGTGGAGTGAAAACTGTACGTGTGTGTGTGTGTGTGTGTGTGTGTGCCCACAGAGACTGTGGGGATCCCTTCTTCTTTTACTCAATCAATTCATATTTAATACTCAACAGTGAGACAGGGCTGTTGTTACTGTGTTGCTAAAATAAACCACGCTGGGCTTTTCTGATGCGATGTCCCCACGATTACATCATGAACTATGGGCTCAGACAAATAACCCATTCATAGTCTTCACAGATTTTTAGAAACTGGATTGGAAATTGTTCTTGACTTGCATTCAGCTTCGCACGGTGCTGTGAAAGTGTCATTCCTATTTTGGTACTAAATATAAAAATGGGGACTCGGGCAAGGAACCGCACACCGTAACTTCAACAGATGTCAAAATTGGCCTTCCTGTATCGCTCCGTGAGGCTGTAGATTTCTCCCAGCCAATTAGCAAAGATCAGGCTGTGTGACAGATAGTGATGTCATTGTTTCTGATGAACCGGCAGTGGCCTGGAGCCTTTCAAACTTTAGTGTTCTTCTAGAATTCAGGAAATTTGGGTTTTGCCCCTACCTACTCTACTCTACTCTACTCTGCTCTACTCTGCTATTTGATTATATGCCCTACTCACCTAATAGTGGCCTAAAAGCCCACTTTTAGACATACACATACTCCATTTTTGGTCCCAGTTTGCCTCTGATTTTCTTCAGAGGGAATCCATAACAAAAGGCCACACTCCGTCATTCCGATGTTAACCCATCACCCGAGTGATCCTTAAACATTCCAGATTCTACCAGCCTAGCTGGCTTTAACCAGGCGTCAACAGGTCCACATGAGTTATCACGCAAAGTTAGAACCACGACACAACTTTTTTGTGTTTTCCAAGCACGACATGCCCTGGGAGTCTCGCAGCCAATCAAATCTCATCTCTGAATGCACCGTCTGGCAGAGAGGCAAAACTACAATAACTGACGAAGAACTCACATTAAAAATAATGCAGGTCTGCATTTCATGCCCTACAATTGCAAACCAGATAACGCGTCCACTGCCTGCAGATTCTGCACGTTTCTATCTCAATACAGCCAAAACACTGGCATTTCATTACATAAGGTTATAGCAACATAGTGAGAACACCAATAGGTGTAGCAGACACCTACTAGCAGCATGTATAGGCGTGATAACACCTGGTAACAGCCATTTAATGGGCTGGTATCATTGAAGGCAGCAGGAGCGCCCCTCCTGCTGGTTGTTGCTGCAACCTTACATTTGCCAATACACAGTGGGAGAAAAGGCTGGACTGCTTGTGAGGCGTGTTCTGGGAGAACGTGACTCCTTTAACGCGGGCTTTGGGCTTTTAACCTTTTATATCAGCAAAAATGAGAAAACAGGGAAAAAGACATAACACACCAAAGGAAACACGGCCGCTCTAAAGTCTCATATACACATTCTCCACCATCGTAATGAGATTTTAATGAAGCATGTGATGGGCGTTATGTGATCCTGCACTCACACTGTGACAGTTTGCTGTATATGTATACATATTGCACATTACAGATGGAAAAAGCAGTCGGGTGGTAGCGTGCATATCTTCATTATGTTTTTCCTTCTCCTTCACACTGAAAACTGATAGAATACACCGACTCAAAGCAGCTCAGCGTGGCTAACAGAGTGCGGTGTCACCCACGTCATAATCCAACTCTGACAACACTGCATTTAAATAAAAATCCTACACGGATATGTTGCTCTGGAAAAAAAGAAGAAAAAAGTAGAGCCTTAAGCATGCAGATAGCATTATATAACCATTTAATGTGCTGTAATAGATGATTCATAACCTTTTCCCATGGTTGAATTAGCTTTCTTGTATGATAATCCGTGTACCTGAAGGTAGCGTGGAAATCTACAGTTAGAATAAAGAAGCAACAGCAAACAGCTATCAAGACAAATCCACTGCAGTGAATGCAGACGAGGGCCAACCATGTGCAACGCTCAGCTGATCCAAGTATGGAAATTAGCACTCTTTAATGTTTTCTGCTCCGCGTAGTGGAATGCACACTTTAGAAAATAAATAATCGTGTGCATTTTAACTCAATAATCATTGCTCTTTCATAACCTCTGTAACTGAGTAACTGCGGATATTCTATTAGAGGGAGACGCGGCACTCAAAGGTTGCGGCCCAAAGTCAGTCAGCGGCTGAAGTGGGAATTACATCAGCCAGTCGTGCTGCTGCTGCACTGATGCACGCACACAGCAGAGGCTCACAAACCTTTCAGCCGTGTGGTGGTACTCATATACTCAGTACTTGTTATCATAGTATCATATCATAGTATTTAGGCATTTAAAAATCTATTTTATTTACCTTACTGTATATGTAACATGAATTAGCATGGCGGGGCAGCACTGCTGCCTCACAGCAAGAAGGTGGGCTATTCCACCTTGGCCGGGGTCGTTCTGCGTGGCGTTTGCATGTTCTCCCCGTGTTTGTGTGGGTTTCCTCCCAAAGACATGTTAGTGGGGTTAGGTTAACTGGTGATTCTAAACTGCCCATAGGTTATCTGTCTCTCTGTGTTAGCCCTGCGACAGGCTGGCGACCTGTACAGGTGTACCCGGCTGCCTCTCGCCCTATGACAGCTGGGATAGGCTCCAGCCCCCCCGCGATCCTGAACAGGATAACCAATTGCGGTTCAGAATGGTCAGACGAGCAGATCAAAGGTTTGCAGTGTATGTTTTAAATGCTTCCAGCGGGGGCATCGAATAGGAAAGGGTTCTGTTTGCTAGACAGGTTAAAACTGCTTCTCTGCATTCTGAAAAGAGTTTGAGGAACAATGTGTGTGCCAAGATGGATAGCATATACAATATAAAGCACATGCAATTTATTTCAAGTGCATTATTAGAGCTCTTGTGATGGCACACGGTCCTGGCTCTGTCCTGGTTTGATTGTGCTGTTACTGATTTCCAGCCAATCTATCTGACATGCCCGGGGCATCGTTTACTGGCTGATGGGTGATGTGAGGGGCGAGAGTGCTGGATTACCTTATGCCATGCTTGTTAAAAGCTTTCATTCTCTGTAATCATCTCTCCCTGGGATGCACAAAAACTCCCTTAATTAGAAGCCAAGACTTTATTTCCCTCCCTCAGTCTTTTAATTCTGCGTCGTAAAATTCAAACCGAGAACCTCGAGTCAAAATTAGCTTCTTTTTTTTTCCTGGCAAGGGAGCATGTCCGGAGCACCTGTGCAGGTCAGAAGAGGTAGTTTGCAGGTGCTGCTGTTATTGCTGCAGGCGACAGGCCATGAGGGGAGGAAATGAGGGCTGCTGTTTTAATAAGGACCCTTTCTGGAGCACTTTATTCAGACCCTTTAGTGAAGAGGGTGGATGCATCTGGAAAAGCATTTGCCCTCTGAAGAAGGTGAGGTAAAAATTAAAAAGGATCCTCACACACAAAAACATTTTCAGTCATTATTTGTGATATTTCACTTAAAGAGGTGTCGAGTCAGTTGTTGTGCTGCGATTTTAATTTTTCTCTCCACTTCTTTTTGAATGCACAGCACACATTCACCCTGATCCCAAAGCTTGTCTTTATTTTCACTCATATTCATGTTAGGCCACAAGAACTCGTGCAGAAAATAGTTGGTTTTACTTGTGTAACCTTTGTGTTTGCATTTGTGCAGCATTTCTTTCATGCAAAACTGTGTGTTTGCATTGGAAATTCCATTTAAACATTTACACAAAATCACACAGTTTGCCTGCTGTTTGGCTAAATTGTGATTTTTGCTTCTTTTTTTTTTATCCATTAGAAGTTACATTGAGTGCTTAAGTTAAATTGCCTGTAGTACCAATATGTAATAAATGCATTGAGAGGGATTTTTACAAGCTTCACAATCAGAACGCACACACACACGCACACACACACACACACACACACACACTGAAGCCAGATAGACTTTTTGTGCTGTGCTTCCTCCATTTAGCAGAGAACAAAAGCACCTCTTGAGCCCACAATGGAGCAGAGAAGCTGGAGGATTGTGGACAATCTTCTGCTCCACAACTAAAAGGTTCACTGACACGCAGCAATAGAAAAACCCTACTTGTAACTGTGTGAGGACAAAGTGGATGCTCATCCAGACCCTGATGTGTCTGTGGGCATATGACAGGAAGCTGCCACACTGCTGCACATGAAGTACAGCTCACCAGACAAGAGCCTGACATAAAATGTATCACTGCTAACTAGGGCTGCAGTTTGATATCAGTGACAGAGGAGCTTCTTCACTGCTGAGGAGCGGTGGAAGTAACTACAGCTTCATTCCATCCATCCTTGACATGTATCCTTTTAGCACTGAAATAAAAAATCCTTCAGTACATGTAGTACAAATTATGTTAACAAACAAAACTGCCTTTGGGGATGTTTGATTATATATATTAGCTTAAATGCAAAGTGTAAGGGAACACACATCAGGCACAGATTAAACACATAAATAACTCACTATACCTTCCAGGGGTGGTTTTAGCATTTAGTAGCATTTACTTATGTGAGAAGAAAATGTTTCAGTGCAGTATATCACATAAATATGTACATTTTTCAGAAACTATTTGCATTTGTCGGACCTTAAAAGGGAGGTGTCAGTGTGGGTAAATATTCTGTGCCTCAGCCAGCTCCGGCCACTCTCCCCTCAAGATTACTGTGGCCAAGTGGTCAGCTAAAATCCACAAGAGACATCAGAGTCATTACACAGGACCAGCTGTGGCTTGCTCTCTCTGGCATGTGTGGTGGGCCCTGATCTGCTTGGTTTGGGTTTGATTAGCAAGAATATTGTAGGCTTAGAAGTAGAGTGGGATCCACACTATCTAGAGAAAACCCCAACAATCAGATGAGTCGCTATGAGAAACCTCTGGGAGAGTCAGGCTCAGTGAGGGGCAGCTATGTGCTGAGGCCACCAGGGTTATTAGAGTTAACCAAAACGAACAACTGAAATAAATAAAAACACAAAAAAACACATAAACACATAAAAAGCACAGATAGAAGCGAGTGTGTTGTTGTGGATGATGAAAACGTGTGGAGCACTTCTCAGTCAGGAAAAAAACCACCAACATCAAAGTCCACACCAGAACATGACCACAAGGTAATTAACACACATAATCCAGCTACACAAGCACGAATGCGGACATGAGGCCGGCCACTTCCGTAGGTTGTGTACAGAGGCCGCAAAGACCCTGCAAGTCTAATTAGCGAGCATCTAACCAAGCTAGCTCCAAAACTGAACTAGCTTCAACGTCAACATCAGCATGCAGCTGGATTTGAGCTTTGACTCTTTCAAAGAGTTTGTTTTTGTCAAACACCATGCAGGTGGTGTTAATCTACTGCACTGACGCTGAACTTTGTTGTAGAGTTTATTGAGTTTTGGAGTTTGTTTTTCTCTGTTTCTCCGTGTTGATGTTCATGTAGCACGTACAGTACATGTAGCAATGCATTTAGCACGTAGTGCTGCTGTCTTGTGAACAGTTGGTTGTTGAATATATTTCTTTAAACTGTATCTTTTGTCGAATTTTTATTACACAGTAGTAACTCTTGCACTTTGAATCTTGCACTTGAAAAAGTATGAAAATACTAAAAATGATATATAAAACTAATCATTAAACCAAAATAAAAATGAGCAAAACCACTCTGAAAACGAACTAAAACTAAACTATAATGTGAAATCCAAAACTATTATAACCCTAGCGACTGGAAACCTTCGCTATGAAGTTTTTGTGCTGATGTTAATGTCAGAGCAGGTTTGGAGCTCTGCAGTTACCGAGTCAGCAGAATCTTGGAGACTTTTATGCAATATGCGCCTCGGTTGCTGTGGTTCCTAAACATTCCTACTTTGCAATGATAACATTTACAGTTGATTGCTGAATATGCAGCAGTGGCATCCTATTACAGTACCAGCTGCATATACAGTGAGCTTCCTTCACATATGCTTGGAAAGTCAGACTGCATGGCTAGCTGAGGATTAAGAGGTGTGGCCCAATACTTGTGCCCTTACAGCGGTTTGCAAATGTAATATCTGGATTCTGGCTGAAACAAAAGTCAACCGTAATCCTACACGAGAGGCCGGGGATCTAACGGATGTTAACAGGTGAAAGATGCGAAATTTGGAAAAACAAAAACAGAGTTCTAGATTTTCAGCTGTCAGATTCTCCAGTTATTGTGAGCAGCTGCCGAGCTATTGCCGAGCTTTCAATCTGGATTGAAAGACCTCTGTTTCTTTTTGGATTTATTCATTTCAAATGTCTTATTTGGACAGCACTCCGGGCAGCTGTAGCGATAATATGGACACACATCAGTAAGGCTTATTCAGGTTTTGGTTAGTTTCCCAAGTGCCCGTTGCACTAAATTGGAACAGCAGCAGAAGCATTTACTCTTGATATGATATAACCGCTCCTAAGCTCTTTTTTTTTCTGTTTCCCTCGCACCGATTTTCCAGAGCCTGATCCAAGATGAACCTCCGTCACAATAAAGTCACACGCTATTTTTACAAATCCCGTCAGACTGTTTTGTTCAACAAAGTAAATTAATTTGATCCTTTCCCACGCAACATCCGTCAGCTGACAAAATTCAACACCTACAACATTTCCCGCTTCTCTAATTTGGGTTTGTTTCAGACGAAGTTCAGTCTGGGAGAGAAGAAAAATCTTCCCGTCTCTACACAGGATTGATTAAAACAACGACTTCGAGCGCACTTTGAAACGGCCTCATTCATCGGTGGTGTCTGAAGCGTACAGCTACAGTGTGACTGGAAGCTGGAGATTAAAACTGACAGAAGAGTTTTGGTGAAACGAGGAGGAGCATGGACTTGTTTTTGTTTTTGCTTTCACTGAACTCAGCTAGAAAACATAACTCTCCGTGCACTTGAATTGTGCCTGCTAACGATCTGTGGACTTTTTCATTTCCCGTTGCCTCCCCCTCCATCCCCATTCTGAATATTTTAATTTGCACCAGCCATCCTTGCAATGTGGGGAATTAAGAAAATGAAAAATCAGGTAGTCATTAGTCAAAGCAGCCATCCATTCAACAGGTAAATATGACCACATCTCATACAGTCAATATTAGCTCATAATACTGCTATCCTCCTCGATCCAGGCTATGGATCCCTGCGGCTAATACTGCCCTCTGGTAAACAACGAGCCACACACAAACGCACAGACATGAGTGCAAAGCATGCATTTCCACACATTTCCACGTAAAAAAATAAATAAATTAAGAATACACAGATGCATTACCCCAGATCCATTGCAAAAGCCCATTCATACTCGCATTCCACTCAGCAAAAACAGTTTACTGTGTGGGTGCAATACCTATTAAAAATAAAGAAAGAGTATAAAAAGAGCTTCATTTCTGACGGACATTATATTCCGCTCCGCCAAAACACTCTTCTGCTCGGGAACATCTGCATTAAAATGATAGGCGGTGTTATTGTGCACTTATAGCCGTGCGCCAGAGGCACTTGTGCTTAGCCGGTTACAGAAAGGAATTCAGCGGCTGCCGTCAGGAGATGGAAATCAAATAATGAATAAATTTTACATCCTGACTCATTTAATTTTCTCCCCGGCTCAGGGAGACTGAGTCTTGTCTGGAAGCCGGTGGTGATTTCCTCTTTCATGCAAAACGCCATGGATCGTTAAAACGCAAAAATAAATACACACAAACAGACACAACCGCAAAGACGCATTCGTGTTCACACACACACACACGCACACAAAAAAGTCTGTACATTAAAGCATGTCTGCTTACAGAGCTGATTTGGATGAGTTCCCCCAAAGAATATGGTCTTACTGGACATGCATGATGGCGTCTTGTAGAAACTACAATATGAAACCATTTATCACAAGAGCATTTTTCCAAACCGAACTATGATTAAAAAGTGCCTAAATGAACACACATACAGCTATTTCGATGAAAATGCAAAACAAGTGATCATTTCGACGCAGCGTGTCCACTTTGCTGCTCCTTACAGCAGAGGTAAGAATGGTTTACTTGAAATAAAACAAAGACCAGACGGGGCGCGTGAGCACCGACAGCCGTGATGGATCGACAGGGAACACAGCAAGGAGCCCAAAGTGCATCAAAATAAAAAGTGAAGATGTCACAGCCCCGCCTGTACCCTCTGTATAACTCTGTTCTTTGGCTGAGACAATACCAGAGTCTTGGATGAAAAGGTCCATTTGCTAATGTATCATTTTTTTGAAATTGAATGTGTTTGTTTGACTGCTGGTAGCAGAAAGAAAACAAGGATGGAGTCCACTGCTGCAACTGATAAGGCCAAGAGTTGCTGCAGCTCAGGCTGAACCCTCGACAAAAGCAAGCAAGCAAGCAATATTTATTTATACAGGGCAGACAAGAGTCAAAAGGGGCTTCACAGAAAATCTAAAACGATACAAAATTTAAAGAAGAAAAAAAAAACACATGATACTAGGATTTAAAATGTAAAGAATATGGGAAATTTACGTACTAAAGAAAGGATATTCTAATCAGTAACAAAAAACTGCACAAAAATAAACCTGGGATTGAGCGCAGTACTAGAATTAAAAAGCAAAAATTTTATGTAAATAGCATAAAATCAGAATGGGTGCCCACACATTACTCAAACATCCAAGTAAACAAACAATGCAAGAAGGAAGGAAGGAGCCCGCTGAGGTGAGTTTATTCACATTGCCGAGGCAAATCAATATTCAAAGCAAAGGTGAGAGAGGGTGACCTTTAAAGCTTTGTTCAGGCTGCAGAGAAACATGTTTCTACTGATCTTTGCTGATCTTTAGGACACTCAAGCGCGGTCTCACTACTACTACTACTACCACTGCCACAACTGCTACACACAGTTTGTCATGTGGACACCTGGGAAGGCCTCCAGTCATGACACTTTAACACACTAAGTGTATTTTATTTTTACTTGTAGAGTTAATGTTGTGACATAATTAGAGACATTATTAGAAAGACATGGCATTCAGAGACTAGTGAAGTCAAATCAATGGGAGAATTTTGTAACAGCAGAGATGGTAGAAGTCTGACCTCCGGGGAGAAAAAAGTGAAAGCATTTAAACATTATTTAAGATGTGCATACAAAGATTCACCCATCAAATCTAAGTTAATTTATATCGTCCTTCAAAATAAGTACATAAAGGATTTTCAAGATAGCTTCCAAGTTGCGAGACGCTCGCAGGACTTTGACATCGTTAGTGTCTCAGACATGGAAAGAAATCTAGCAGCCAGAGTGTCTGAAGCGACTGATGTGAAGAAACCAAGCTGCAATGGGATTCCAAACCACCTTCAAATGTAGGTTAGTTCCAGCTTCTTTTTCTAAACTTGTGACTATGTCATGGTCCTGAGTCTTTTGAGTTATTGTATTGTCTCTTTGTTTGCCACTTCCTGTTTTATTTTGATAGCGTCTTCGGTTCTCGTGCTTTGGGTTTAGTTTTGCTTCCTGTGTGTCCTACCCAGCCGTTTCCAATTACCTCATTCCCTGGTGTGTATATGTTGTCGGTGTTTTCCTCTTTTTCTTCGTAGCGTTCGTCTATGCCTCCCTGCTCGCTGCGTGCTCTCCTGTCTATCTGTATTTTGAGTTGTTTCCCAGTTTGTTCTGCTGGCCCCGTCCAGCTCTGCAAACCCTGTTCTCGGCAATAAAGCTGAAGTTAAGTTACATCCTGTTTCCGAGTCCTGCGCTTTGGGTCCATCTCCTGCCCACCACACAGCTGACCCGTGATAGAATAGATATGCCAAAAAGCTGACACGGGCTGGCAGGCTGAACAAAGTCAAAGTTACTCTGTGAAGACCGCGCCATTAAAAATGAGATAATGGTTGACTTCTAAGAACTGACAGGAAAATAAAAACCTTGACAAACAGCAATTTTCTTTAATTCAGGAGATAGGTTTATTCTTAAACTTTGAACCAGAGCCATCTGCACCAAGGAGGTATTGACTGATGAACTACAAATAATGAGTACCCATTTACTCCCAATCAATTGTGCTCAAAGACCAGCTGTACAGAGAATAACCTCAAAGTGTGGCCGGGTTGAGTCTGAGGTCTGTCCTGCCAAAGCTCTAGAACAGCATGTATGATGAGACCATCTGACTTCTTGAAGACACATATAATTGGATTCTCCCTCTTTTTCTACACTTTTACTATCAGCCTCCTTCGTTATCTCTTTCTCTTCAAATTTCTCCCTTTCACTTTGACCACCATCCTCTCTTATCCTCTCACTGTCCTGTCATTCTCTGCAGTTTTTCTCGTCTCCCCTTTATTTTCTTTTTCCTTTATATCTCTGATGTTCTGTTTCATTGCCTTCTTCAAGTTCGTCTTTTATTTTCTGCCTTTTGAACTCCTCTTTCACTCTCCCCTTCATTCACTCTTTCTGAAACAATAACCATCCTTCACAAGCTGCTGGCATTCACACAGTCGAAAATCTCTTGGTACACTGATTATGCAATACTCCCACCCCTGTTTGAAAGCACAGGGTGCTTCAGCGTAGTGTCGTAGAGCCACCGGTGCATATCTTCAGAGCATGATACCACTTTGGAAAATAAAAAATAAACTTACAGCACTTTTTGTTTCTGTTCAGCAATTGTGTCCCCTTGAGTTTGTCAATAAAATCCCTTGATGAATGATGAGCTTTAACAGCCAGTTAGCAAAGTGGTCATTTTTCAATGCCTTGTTTCAAGGTTCACCAATCATATACATTATACAACCTATCACTAAGGCCCCTCTGCCCTTAATCAAGGTGACTTATGTCTTGATTTACTACAATCAATACCGCATCAGAATTATTCACCCCCTTTGACAAACAAATCAATTTATATATTCTTTAGCTTCATGACAACATCAGAGCACCTTGTAGGAGCCTGCTGTTAATCAGAGTGCAAAAAGAGGTGTGTTTGACTCATTTAATTTCCAGGTTTGGTAATCAGTAACTAAATTTAGACTAGAAGCACGAACAGCCAGAACAATTTAGTTAGCAGTTTGTACACAAAACTCCAAGAGTCACCAGAACATCAATAAAAGTTTAGCACTAACAGATGTCCCTGTGTACAGCATTGCTGAAGGGTGGGGTGGGGGTGGTAGGGGGACAGTCGACCTGTAGTTTTTTGTATTTTGATTTTTGTATCTGAAAAATCAACACTGGACAATTCCTATTTGAAAGTTCAGTGGATCCTAATAAGCCAGCTCTTTCCATCCTACACTTTATATAAAAAGTCAAGCATAACTTTCAGGTCTGAAAATGTAGCAAAAGCAGAAATGCTTTCTTTCATTAGAATGAATACGCTTCAGCCACTAATGCCTCTAGTTCTACATAAATCTGATGCACAGAAGTTTATGGAAACTGGCTCCCACGACTTTTTCCAGATGATTTCCTGATGGTGTCAATCACTAGTTTCAAATCTTAAAGAATTTAACATTTTCATCAAAATCCGTTGATAATTTTCCGAGTTATCCTGCTAACAGACAGACAGACTGACCAACGTGACCAAAAACACAACCTCACTCCACCTATTGGATGGCAAAGTAATTAAGGTGCCCTTTAGAGTAAAGTCAGGAGGATAAAGCAGAATATGCTTCGCAAGAGATTCACTCCTCAATGGTTGCATGTGGTTTAAAGAAAAAACCAAAACACTGATGTCAGAAACACCCAGCTTGATGTCTTGGCAGTCCTCGATATCATTCAGTCTCTCCAGAGAGGATCTCTCCGCACTGTCGGACGGATTCCAACTCCACTGTGTGAGACTGCAGATGGTTACAGCAGTTATTCTCCTGCTCTGGAGATCCATTGTAACTTGAACCTGCAGCAGGCGGAGAAGTAGTTCATTTTCATCCTGAAAATGTTGTACAATTCTTTTGCTTGGGTTGAATGACTTGCTTCACTCTGCAACGGTGGGCAACAGGCTTTGAGGTACATTTTACCTTGTTGGCAGTCACGTGAAGAGTATTATGCAATCATAAACTACTGTATGTATGTATATGATTATTATAAAGGACAGTGAAAAATATTAAATCAGATGCCGCAGGGGCATTGCTTTGGTAACGCGGTGTAAAAGAACCACCATTTACTCATTTAAAAACAGTACAATGTTGCTAAAACTGTGTGTATTTTGAATGTGTCCTTGATTCATGCAACACAGGTCGGGATCAGCAACACTTAAAAATATTTCTCATTGTTTGCCACAAAAAAGTTAAATTATTTTCAGAGGGGCACCTTATAAACGCTAGTAATTAATTTAAGAAAATGTGCATAAATCAGTGGGAAACTGGATTAAAGTATCTGCCAATAAACTGAGAAAGGGAACGCAAAGATGGTGGGAAAACCAGACTCATTTCACCAAAAAACAAATACTGTAACGCTCTATAACCTATAACGCCAGGCTTCCTCTGACCCTGACAGGACTAGGTGATTGCTAACATCATTAAAGTCATGACCATGGGTGGAAAAACTAACCAGCCCTCTCAATATACACTCATCATACCCACACAGTAAACCCAGCCATCACCTTTCATATGAAAGTATTTCATGTCAGCCAATACAAACTCTTTCTTTGTAGCTGGTTATACATTTTTTTCTCTCTGCAGCAGTAAATCATTATGGTTCAACGCAACAGCTGACCTACAATGTTTCTCTACTCTTTAAATATTGAACTGTACATTTGAACTAGTATTTTAAGAAGGATCAGTTAAACAGAGTGAAAGTGAGTACAGCTGGGGCGTGGTGACATATTTGTACGTGTTGCAAATGACATCATTCAACTTTAAACAAAGAAACATTTTCAGCAGGGACTATAATGAAAAGTTGATGAAGTTAACTTTATCTCAGGAAAGCAACATCAGCAGCTGCCAATTGTCTTAACAGAAGCTGACTCATGAATTATCCATACAGGTGCAGGTGTGTTGGTGCCAACAAACAAAAAGAAAAAAGAAAAGAAATTAGTGCAGATGGCTCTGTGTACACAAATACCTTTTTCAGTCTAATTTTATAATACAAAATTATCATCCTGTCTACCTTCCATTGCGCATGCATTTACACAACAGAAAGCAGACTTCATTTAATTCTTTTGTGGCATGAAAAATGCTCATTGCCTTCTGTTGGTATACTGTTGGACCTGAAGTGAAGTTAATTACTCAGAAAGAAAATTTATCTAATAACAAAGGGGGGCCTATTATTCCTTTCTTTATTTTATGTCTCAGCTTCTGTTATTATAGAGAATGGTCACATTAAACATGGCCACAGTTTCAAATAGTGAAGTCAGTATGCAACAAAGTAATCATTTCAGACTGTACTAAACACTCAGTTTCAGACTTTTTTTTTTAACCCCTCGGCTGATGGCTGATGGGGTGTAACCATCACCCCACCGAGTGGGCGGGTGACCAAGTTTCAACTTTGTTCAAATTCACACCTATCTACTATCTACTACATCTACTAAAATATCTCGGATGGGTTTGAATCTCAGCAACTTTGACCTCAAGGTCAGGGTCAAGGCCGGAGCTCAAATTTTCTGAAAATCTAGTGAATGTGATAACTACAGAAAGATGTCATTTAGGATTTTCAAATTAATGCCATAGATGCCTCTGCTAAAAATCTTGGACAACTTAGTTCTTACCATAATAATGCCAATCACAGAAAGCAACAGTATTCGCAGTGGTTTATTTTTATTATGATTTAGCATTTCATATTCCTGGCTCTTACTTATCCATTTGCAAGTGACTGAGGCTCATATGCACCCCATTAAGATCTACTGAGACCTGCTAATTATGCGTCCTAGAATTTGTATTTGCCACCTAACGATTCTCCTGCCAGGAGGCTGAGGGGTCACCCTGTCAGAATTTTTTTCCCTATTCTTGGCTCTGTATGATGTCATAGAGAGCAGATTTCCCTATTATGGTCATCTCAAGCACACAGCTTCTCCTACTGTTCAAGACTGGTGTTCACTTGGGGAGCCAATCACAAGGAAGTTTGGCTTGAAGGAGGTGAAACACCTGGTTGAGATAATCTGAGGGGTTGCACCAAGGCCTACTATATCATAAATGAGGACCTTTTTGAACTATGAATTGTGCAGAGTCAAAGAGTAAAATGTGGTGATGGGAATGGACAAACCTAAACAGCATTAAAAGCTGCTTACAGCCTGTACTGCCTAACTTATTGCCTGGACATGAGCAAACTGGTGCTTAATGAGAACTGTCAATTGGTCCAAGAACAGATGACACTATTTCTACAGAAAACATCTCTCTTCACAGGAATTTAAACCACTTGCCCCTGAATGCATGGAAGTTGTCACTGGATGCATTTTGGAAAATGTCCAATAAATTGTACGTGGAAATGTGGTAGATGAATGTTTTTCAGCCTTCCAAAACCACAAAACGTCCACACTAGGCATGAATTTTGCCTAGACTTACATAGGAAAACATCAATGACAGTCATATAACATGTATTGTCCAGTGCATTTAGACAACACCATATAATGTCCAGGGACAAAAGTTGTTTTTGTTGTCGTTGTTATAACCAACACATAACAGTACAAATGCATGTACTGTATGCTGACTGGTGCTTCAAAAGGATGTTATTATATCTTAATTTTTGCTATAAACAGAATTGCTATTTATATCAACGTGACTGCATTACGTTAACAAGAAGATGAGCTCTGTCTCATTCTCCACCCTGCTAATTATGCCAGCCATGGTTGTTGTTGAGTTGTGAAATTTTAACAAGAAAAAAATCGCTGCTGCTTGCCAGTAGTGAGTTATGTTGTTCTTAATAATATAAAATACTTAATTTGACCCCAGTATTTCTTCATGGCTTTATTATAAAACATCTTTGTTTTCAAGGCATCTTCTTCAGTTTACCTTGGACTCAGCCAGAAAATCTCCAATATGAACAGGACAGCTTTACTTTGGTGATTCTCTGGTTATGTTTTAGGCATCAGTTTGCCAAGGAAAATTCAGACTCATGTAATTTTGGTTTGAAATCATAAAAACAAGTTTCAGAAGAGACACATAAGAAAAAATGGAACCATGGAAGAAAAATCCTTAGTGCTACCACTGCCTTTTGTCTGTCTGTTTGTTCCAGTCTCCCTGACACAGTTTACTAAGCTTCAGATGGACCATTTGTTGACTTTTGTTTTTCTCTGCCTGACAAATCAGGTCTTCAGAGGGTTCAAACTCTTGAGTGAAAGTGAAAAGCTCCATGTCACTGAGGGAAGCCTGTCATCACTGCTCAGCTGCAGCAGGAGACCAAGATATTCACAAAGAAGACAGGAGATGGAAGAGAGTTGTCCGAGACCTGAGATTGGCATGTTTTTAAAAACAGATTAAGACTTGCAGGCGTGCACGCACACACACCTATCCTTGTCTTTACTACGTTGTGGGGGCACCTGACCAGAACATGCATTGTGGGGACCGGCCTTTCCTGTGGCTGTACAGCACTGAAAAAAAGATCCTCACAACGTAATAAAGACAAACACACACACGCGTGCACACACACACATACACACACACACACACACACACACACATACACACCGATCAGGCACAACATTATGACCACTGATAGGTGAAGTGAATAACACTAATTATCTCTTCATCATGGCACCTGTTAGTGGGTGAGATATATTAAGGAGCAAGTGAACATTTTTTCCTCAAAGTTGATGTGTTAGAAGCAGAAAAAATAGTCAAGTGTGAGGATCCTAGGACTAGGCCTATTTCAGCATACCTAAGGGAGGATTCAGGGTAACCTGATCCAGCCCTAAATTTAAGCTTTATCATAAAGGAAAGTTTTAAGCCTAATCTTAATCTGTTGCAAACATCTTAGTTCCAGATGCCACAGCAGACCTTCAGGGATCTAGTGGAGTCCATGACTCGACGGGTCAGGGCTGCTTTGGCAGGAAAAGTGGAACCAACACAATATTATGCAGGTGGCCATAATGCCTGATTGGTGTATAAAGTCCTCAAGGTAAACATAATCAAGCTCCATCTGTCAGCAGAAACATAAAATCCTTTGTTTTTATTTGAGATTCACTTATTTTCCCTTTTTCAAGCATTAAATATTCATGTGAAACTGGATTTTACTGTTTGCTTTCTAATGTTTAGATTCAAGCATCCAGTTCTTAGTGGCACTGTGTGCAAAATAAAAGCTTTCATGCATTTGTCTGTGCTGCATTAATAATGTAAAGAGGAACAACTATTATTACTCAGTTTCCACAAAAACCCTATTTTCTCTTCTTTTTTTTCCCCCTCAAGCTTACTTAATGTTTTTAAGATTGTCTTATAGCTCATTGGCAGGAGCTTGTTCCATCTCTCCTCGTGATGAATCTAGTTTTTGTTTGCTTGTTTGTTTGTTTATGGTGGTGCTGCATTCATTTGTAACCTTTTTCCTTCCTTGTTTTTGTTACCGAACAGGAAATGAGAAGAAACGTTATACCGACTCTTGTTGCACATGCAGTGTCACTGCTGTAAATCTGATTCACTTGCAGCAGGTATCTTTTAAAATGTGATGTTTTATTGTCATTTCTGTCCTCTGCTGACTGACTTGTCAATGCCACACTGCAAAACATGTTTGGAACTGCATCACAATCAATATTACTATGAGCTGTACACGGATGATGGCATTTCAGAAACACATCTGAACTTCTGTTCTGACTACAAAGTTGTCCTACTCCAAATGTCCAGTTAACTTTGAGGCAATATCATTTGAATGAATACATGAACAGTTACGGTAAGCAAAGGTGGTTATTAACTGCCTAATAACAGTTGGCTCAGGAGGCAGAGTGGGTCGTCTACTAATCAGAAGATCAGCGGTTCTCTGGCTAGGCATAGAAAATGGTGCTTGTATGAATATGGCTTGCGGTAAGAAAGTGCTTTGAGTGCTCAAATAGAGCAGAAAAGCACTATATAAGTACCGGCCCATAAATCAGCTCAGAGTTTCCCAGTCTAGCTATGAGCATGTTCACTTAAATTAAGTGGTGTACAGACAATTACAGACATAAGATAAAATTATAAACAGATTAAACAGATATTACAGGCTGAAAGAAACACATAGCTGGTGCAGAAAAAGCAGCAGAACAGGAATGTGAGTGAGAGAAAAAGTATACAAGCATTAATCTCTTTGGGCGGTAAGACTGGGAAAGTGCTACTGTTTTAATAAAGTTTAGCCTACTTGAAGCCAGAAAAGAAAGCCAGCAAAAATGTGTGACTGTGAAAGTCAAAAGACTTATCATTATCACAACTCCTTCATTAAGACACTGGTGTAACCCAGCAGATTCTCCCGGTGTGCCTGGGACAATCTGCTGGGTTACAGCTGTTATTCCATGAAATGTAAGTTCAGATGTGCAGAAGACCCGGTTTAAGTGTCTGAGAGCAAGTAAAGAATAAATACGAAAACTGAATTTAAATGTAGGCTTAGACTACATGTAAAGCTGATCTAAAGTAAATGGCCTGCTTCAGAATCATAGATCAATACTTACAGAACAACAAAACTACTTTAAAATAAAATTCCTTCTAAAAGTCATTATTTCTGAATGACCCTAATCAGGGACAGAAAGGCTTTGGACACTTAAAAAAAGAAAAAAAAATGAGATCATACTTATCTGCACACTGAAGTCTGAGGATCTCCCAGGAACAGTGACACTGTTTTCCAGAGAATTAACCAGTCAGTAGATGATGGTTTCATACCTGCTCATCTCTTGAATATAACCGGGAGTGGGTCGGGTTTGCAACATAGGTTACTATGGTGATGTCCCCTGGTAAAAAATGAACCATGTTCCTAACACCGAAAACTCAGAACTACCCCTGACGTTACACACTGAAGCCGTATTTTGGGCTTAGCAAGGTATCTGCAAACAACACTGTTCAGACACACTTTGTCTAAGGACACAAGTGAGTTTATTACATTATTTCATGTTAGTTATGTATCCTTGTTTGCCAGCTCACCATCCGCCGTGCTGGAGATGCTCTGCCAGAGCTCTGCTAAAGGTTTCTTGATAAAAGATGACTTTGTAACCCAGCACCCTGAGCTCTGGAAGTACCTGCCTGTGATTTCCAGCTATAAACAGAAGAAGTAAAATACAAGTGCTCCTAGTCAGTGTCATATGAGGCAGTGTCGGCAGACACGTGGTTGCTTCCTGGTTGCAGTGCATAACAGTGCAGGTGTCCATAAAAAGAGCAGCAGGAGGGATTCGCTCATGAAATTTCGACCAGTGTTGGGAGGGTTAACTTTGAATGAATGACAATGCTCTTTACAAGCCCAGAGGGTCCTGTAGTTTCCCACTTGACTTCACACACTACACGCTGAATCAATACCTCTTTGATTATTACTTGTTTACAAAGGCAGTGAGGGTTGCTGGACTACTGCACTGGATTGCATTAGAATGTGCAGGTCTTCACTTTATTATGTCCAATTTTCTTTCTGCCAGATAGAAATAAATATCGCAGGGAGCAGGTAGCAATGGACAACAGTTTACAGTTGTATGATGCAGTATATCATTTGCGTCCATGTTTATAGAATACAGATCTTGCCTGCCTCCTACCTTCCAAGGAAAAGGATCCACATCCAGAAGCTGTTCTAAAGGCTACAGCTTGTATACAACTTCAAAGAAAATACGCTGACCTGCTTTGTTCTGCCTTTTCCTTCCTCTCACCATCTCCCCACTTTGTGCACATGGCTTCATGCTGCTGGATATTCAAAGACATGAAATGCATGTGAGGCCCTGACAATTAGTGGGAACTGTTGCAGAGTAATTAGTGGATTAATTAGCGGAAAGGAAGTAAGCCTCCAATTTCCTTTAGTCCCCCAGAGAGCATCCATGTGCACAGACATTCATGTATGATCACATGAACAGTATACCCCATACAAGAAAAACACAAATATACACAGAGTTACTGAGTAGCAGTGTTGTTTTTGGCAGCCATTTTTGTTTTAGTTTTAGTCTTAGTCTTTTGGACGAAAACTTCTTAGTTTTAGTCAGTTTTAGTCATTTCTAAATGTGATAGTTTT
>JAVDPK010000205.1:148075-161585 GCA_034780415.1 Cichlasoma orientale
TCGTTGTCGTCGTGAAAAAAAGGGTCGTCAACGAAATCATTTCGTTATCGTCATCGTTAACGAAAACAACACTGCTGAGCAGTGCCTCGCTGACAAACAGACACATTCAGTGAATTCAGAGAAGGTGTTGGTGATGGTGCTCTTGTAACTAATTGGTCCCTACAATTACTTTGGTGCTGATATAATGAAAAATGATGCCATTATGATGTCATCATTTTGGTTTTATTGGTTGAAACTGTTGTAATGCAATATTCCCTTAACAATCAGAAGTATGCAGGAAGTGAATAGAATTCATGTTTGATAAAGTATCAATGTCTTTTGTATGCACTCAATAATATTTTTAATATTTCTGGTCAGAAAAAAGTATTTTTAGGAATATCTTTGCTGTTATGGTTGCTGTTATCTTGGATCTGCCATCTTTCTACTAATATATGTTTCAATAGATACCCTAAAACACCATTAAAATTGTGATGTGTGGCTGTGGGGCAAGCAGGGCCCCAATGCAGGACGCGAAGCAGAGCTAAACTAAAGACAAAAGACCAAGCCTGGGAGAAAAAGGGAAAAACACTAAACAGGGGAACACACAGCTGGGGGGGAACACACAGCTGGGGGGGAACACACAGCTGGGGGGGAACACAGACGACGATGCAACAAGGAACAGAGAAAAACTGTTGGGAGAATGGAGACAGCAGGAACAACAGGTGAACCTAAAGAAACTAATAACACAAAGGAAGCAAAGCCAGACAAAGCACAGGGAACAAGGGACTGTCAAAATAAAACAGGAAGTGAATAAACAAGACACCAACGCAGACTTAACATGAGGAAATGCATACATACTGGGGAAAACAGACACAGAAACACAGACATGGGGAAGACCAGAACAAAGGGAAACTAGAATGACATGCAAATAACTATAATAACGATAGCCAAACGCAAAATACAAAACTACAAAAAACTGAGAATCCACACTGTCAGAAAAACCAAGAAAGACAACTAGAAACTACAACAAAAACCAAACCCCACAGAAAAACACAAAACACTGGGCCAAACGGCCCAGGACCATGACAAAAAAGGACTAAAGGTTTATTTGTTCATATTAGAATTTTTTTTAATCAAAAGGTAGTAATAGAGATGGAGGGGCAATGTACCCGAGCTAAACATGATTTGCCATCTTGGATTTTGACCTTCATAATTCTATGTAAATTATGGCGTTAATGTCATTAAAAAAAATTATGTTAATGTCATAAATCACAGATATTAGAGTCATAAATGTCACTTAAATCCACGTTTCTAAGGTTTGTGTAAAATTTCAAGCACCTGATTTGGTTTTTTGGGGAATAAATGAAATGTAACTGAGAAAAAGGAGAGGTGACAATAAAACCTCGGAGATTTTTACCGATAAAGAATTTCACAATAAAAGAAAACTTTTCAAAATAAAATGGAAACCCGTTCCATTTTAGAAAACCTGGAAACTACATTGATTTTGTAAAACTTGCCTGTCAAAAAGCTGTTACCATGGAAACATCAAAAGTGGTGAGCTTGACTCGTTATGATAGAATTGTTGCCAGATAAATTTTAGGAAAAGTCACCAAGTTTGGTGGTTCTAGCTGAAGCCGTTCAGAAGATATACAATGTGAAAGTTGGACACAAGGAAAAAAAACAGGCCAGAAAAAACCCACTAAAGATATAAAGTTTATTAAGAAAGGGTATAAATGGCATTTTTACTAACTTACCTTATGCTATGTTTACAGTGGCTGTAATCAGTGTTTTATAATAAAAACATATCAAACATGATGAGCCTACCAAAAATTATCAGCTGAATCTGCAGCTCCTCTCTGCTTTATGAAGCTTTTTATCAAGTTTCCGCTCATTGTGTTGCAGTTCAGTCTGTAAATTTACAGTTATAGTTCACTCTCACTACTCTCATAACATTTCATAACATTTCAGCTGCAGCAGAAATACTTTTTCAGCAAAAATAAGCTCTTAAAACTCACTGCGCACTACCTGCTTAGCACCAAATGGCAGACAGGCACAGTAAGCAGCTACTGTACATGTTTAGCTACCTTATTTAAACATGTTTTACCTGTTGAGCTGATATATATATCCACTTACAGTATGTTCACTAATCAAGGCTAACATACTCAGCTCCACTGTGGATAGTGCTACATGAGTCCTGTCCAACTGTCCATCGCAGCCACCGCACAATGTTTCTGTCATAGACCCGAATAATGCTTGCAGTACTTTGCTACCTTGTATTTATTATTATTACTAATATTCACTGTTCTTAGAAAATCATCATAAATATGGTACAATGCTGAAAGTAACTGGCTGTGCACAACTGTGCACATAAAAAAGCATTATCTATCCATCTGTTTAAACACACACACACAAACACACACACACACACACACACACACACACACACACACACACACACACACACACTAAAGTATGTGTCCCAAGGCTAAACAAGGACAGTAAAGGCTGTCATCAGACCACTAAAATGAGTTGATTTGTTTAAGGTGTCATGATGCTGAAGGACACAGAAGCTTGTCCTCTGGTGCCAACTTTTAGGTGATGTCCTCTGAGGTCTAATGTAGTTATGCATCACGTGCTAAGTGTGTGAATAATTGGCGTGCATACAGGCTGGTCTTTCTAGCCTAAGTAATTCTTGAGTGATTGCTCAGGTAGAGGGGGAGTCGTGGGGTGAAACGCCTCAGAGCTTCTTCTCCTCTGATGCAGTATTCATCACTACACCTTTCCCAAAATTCATTATTCATGTTTCTTTACCAGCTGTCATGTCCAAGTGACCCACATCATACAAACGTACGGAAACACTGTTGTCTTCTCTTGATCAGCACCTGCAGTCCCCCACTGTTCCTATACATCCCTCCCTTTATCCTCCCTTGCTCTTTCAACAATTTTCTGCCTTGTCATCTCTCACCTCCCTGTCCTCCTCCACTCTTCTTGTCTGTTTCTCTTTAGTACCTCATAAATGTCTCAGGGGAAGTGACAAAAACAGTTCCAACTTTGGTACAAAATATTTTTTGTGTGAAAGCATTGCTTGTTGTAGGATATTGTCTGGTTCAAGTTTCTTTATTAGTCAGTTCTTAATAAATGTGACCCAATCTGGCAAAACGAGTCGGAAGTCGCAGGGGCTAATTCATGCCAATAACATACGAATCAGCGCACTGCACTGCGGGTCATTTCCGGGTTCACAGGCTGCTCACTTACATGTGTTGAGCGCTATTATCAGCTACTAGTGAGGTCATCGTTAAAATTAATTTATGCAAAGTGATGTCACTTTTAAAATGACTTACTAATGACATCGCTGGTAGCCGACAATAGCGCTCAAAACATGTTAGCAAGCTCTCCCTTGTTGCTGAGACCATCCCGTGAACCCGGAAATGATTCATGCTATTGGCCTAAGAATTAGCCCATGTGACCTGGCATGTTTAGCCATGTATGAGGCTGCTTGGTCCAAGCAAGATGAACTGCATTATTGTTGCGACCTGCTGACCTTTCCTCTAATGCCATCATAAGAGTAAAAGATGACATTTGTTTAATAATTTCTATTTCCACTATAACTCGTAAAATTAAGCTTCAGCTGTGCTTTGTGATTAGTGCCAAATAATTTTTACAGATTGACATTAAAACCCACATTTTGATACAATTTTTTTAAAAAACTACTTGCAAGTTGATTTGTGAGGTTGAGCTCTGCGTGTGCTGAGTCAAGATTATTTTGTGCTCGCTGCAGTTTTCATTATGCAACAAAAAAAACCCAAAGAGCTACTAAAAAGTAGCTTCGTTGCCTGCATGAGTACTGCATTGGGCAACCATTCTCTCACTCTGAAGCTCCAAGTTAAGTTCTACCAATTACATGATTGTTCTGATAACATCTCCCTCTGCCATTCCAATTAAATTAACACTCCTCCTATCAGCTATCACAGCCGCATCAGATGCAAAAAACCCCCCCAAAAAAACAAAACAAAAAAAGACGTGCTTTTTCTCGGCGTTAAATAATGTCGCAGACAGCGGTAAATTGCCTGCTGCAAACCATTAGCAAATCTGGCCCTTAGCCAGAGCAAAAGTGATGTTGACACAGCAGATAAATATCACACAGTGACACTGGCAAATTAAATATCATGTGATCGTTCAGGCAGGATCTGCAGCCATAAGTGGCCATGCATGAGTAAAGCATTTATATGAGAATCATATATGGTTAGTATGATGATATAAATGTTTGTAGAATACAACTTTGACTATCTAAGTATAAACTTCCTCCTACTTTCATACAGCTGTCAGCTGTGTGATCGCCATATTTAGTATGGTGAGTTTTTAAACAATATAAGACAGCTTAGTCCAAATAGGATGCCAAAAAATGCACCAATATTTGCCAAATAAAGGCTATGTGCCTATGTAGTTACAATAAATTCTACTAAAATTATATTTAAAAACATGAGTTACATTTAAAATAATGTGTTAAAAATACTAATGTAAAAATTATTGTAAGGAAATAATGTGTTAGTCATGTGACTGATTGACAGGGTGTACCCTGCCTCTTGCCCCATGACCGCTGGGATAGGCTCCACCTCCCCGTGACCCTGAATTGGATAAGTGGAAGAAAATGAACAGATATAATAAAAAAAATAGTAAAATTATAGTAAAATAATACGTTAAACTTCACAAAAACTTGCTCAAAGCTAAGTTCAGAGATTAAAATGAAGCAGCTCATATTCATAGTTCACCATTTAGAATTTTAAACTAAATGTACAGTATCAAAATTAAATGTTTTTTTTTTTAATAAACTGCTTTGACCTTCTCTCACCATGTATGCAGCCCCGATAACGGCCACTGGCCAAACTAAATTACTGCATGGTCATATAGAACCAAAGACAAATTTGTTTAAAAAACAAACAAAAACAAAACAAAACAAAACAAAAAACAATGCAACTATTTGTTTTATCACTTTTGACCAACATGTCATATATAGAGCAAGAAAGCAGTTCTGCAGCTCTGTAGGAACTTTTGTGGGGTTTTTGTCTGTTTGTTTTTGGTTTGTGCATTATATCACCCTACAGTAATGATTTTCACATGGACTGGCTTTAGCAATGCTGCTGCTGGCTGTGTCGTCTGAACTGCCATTAGCATTGTGCATCATGTGCAGCACACACATACTCCACGGCAGCCACTCGCTCAAGAGCGAGTGATCCAAACTCATTGAGTTTAACGCTCATTGAAAGTATGATTGTGCTCCATCAAGATTACTTCCTGTTATTTACAAATTTTGGATACCTTCTCTTTCAAAAAAAATAAATAAATAAATTTTTCTTTTCTGCAAACTCACCATCATTACACAGAATATCGTGATTCACAGTGAAACTCAAGCAGGCGTTCATGCCTTCATAGGCAGAGCTCATCTTCAGGGTTGAACACTATTCTTTTAGGAGGCATTCTCAGTGCTTTGATTATGGTGGAGAGCGCTTTTGTTCCACCACTTTAACTTTATTTACTACGTGTGTGTACAGTTCGCATTAGCAGCCTACGATGTGCTTTTTTAAAAGAGTGCGAGAGTGTGATGACAACATAAACAAATGTGTTTGGAGAGACTCAACTGTTTCTTACAGCAAAGAAGCAAGAATAGCCCTCCAAAGAGAATTAAACATCTAAATGTACCCATTTGTTGACAATATACAGTTGCAAAATGCTCAAGGAGGTAGTGGAGAACAGAGGAAATCAAGCCCAAAGGATGCGAGCCATCTCTCATGAATTCTCCACAAGAGCCGAAACAAGAGTACCAAAATAAAAAGCACATTTCTCGAAGATAATAAAGAAACAGCAACTTAGCAAGAAGTTTGCAGTTGTTTAAAAATCTGACAAGAAGACTAAATAATTTTCTTCTTTGGATGTGTTTTGCAGTGTGGCGCCTCTTTGATCAAGAGAACAGCACGCTGTTCCTACTCACAGATACAGTACAGGATGAATTCACACTGCAAATGTTCATAGGCTTTTCAAGCACTTTCAGCCTTCTGGCTCAAAGCACTCAATATGTTCATTTTTTATAGTATACAGGCTAGATGGACCATAAATGCGTCGGACTATTCTTGGAGCAGATGAGCCAAGCAGGGTATATTCTATTTTTAACAAAAGCAATTCAATCTAGTCAAAATATCCACTGACAAATCCTGAAGAGTGATGATCCAGGAACTACCTGGAAATGCAGACGTGGTCCAATGACACCACCTTACGAGGGAACGCATTGGTGCCAAATTTTAGGCACACAATGTCGCTGCTTAATTCAGCTCAAGTTGGCACAGACTCTAAAGCTGAAGAGACTGTGCATTGAACCCCTGAATGCAATTACCCCACATCTGGGTGTTCACATACAGATGCCATACAGTCATTCCATCTGACAGGGACTAATCCAAGCAGGATTGAACACTTCAGAGTACTTTGCACATAATCTGGATCCAAAACAGATCCCTACATACAGGACGAAGATCCACATGCAATGACAACTGCACATGTTACTACAAATAGGAGCCACTAGGTAATTCTGCTATAAAACTGCACCCAAAATAAGCCAACAAAAAGCAGAAGAAGAGATTCTAATATTCAAGATGTGAGAAAATTAAAAACTGCACCCACAAACTTGAGATTCCTGGGTTTTAGGAAAGAAAACAAATAACTATAATTCAATGAACCTTCATCTCTAAAAATGGATGTAATGAACTCCATATACCTGCAGCTCATCTCTAATTCCTGTGCTTTCGCACCAGCAGACGAATCATGACAAACTCTGCTCCTAGAAAACCACTTAACACTAAACACCTCTGGCTTCTCAGCTGCAGTGCCATTCATTTCTGCTGAGCAGAAACGCACGGTGAGCCACATTGCTACAGACACTGGATGATGCATACAGTAGTAAACAGGACAGAGGAGCGCCAGCCCTGACTAATGACAGAAAGCTGGGGCAAGCCCAGTAGCTTCTGATGAAAATTAGCTCTGGAAGATGGGAAAGTAATCCAGCAAAGCAAAAATCTGCCACATCACTGAGACTGAGCCGTTCCTCTCCAAAGTACAGAATCAAGGTTGCTGAGGATGAGCAGGGCAGAGTGAGAGTGCCATAAAGAAGCAATACAGCAAAGTACAAGCAGCCTTACCTCTTAGTCAGATGCCAAAATCGCAGCCTTGGGCAAGTCAGAAAATCATAGAGCTGGTTAAGCAGCTACTGGAATTCTCAGCTCGTCAGAAGGAAACTCTTAGGATCCAATTTCTTCTGTTATTTTGGGAATAATCTCTTTAGTTTAGAGGCTGGAGTCCAGCAGAAGCAGCGGCAGACGGCTCATTTCCATGTGCAACACAGGTGCCTCTGACATGCTTCTTCTTCCCTTTAAGGGACCGGGGCGCCTCAGACTGCGATCTGGCCGGGGCAGAGAGGTGGATACGAGTATTGACAGCTGAAGTAGTAATATTCCTGATCGTGCACAGAACTGATCATCCTTCTGTGTGAATGAAAGCGGAGAAGAAGATCCAGTGCACCAGAGCCGCAGAACGCACAGCCGGCGCAGCACACTCTCTGTCGCTTAAATCCCCCCAAAATGGGCTGATGCTAGGCAGGAGGCAGGCAGATCAACACAGCGCAGAGAGAGGAGATGCTGTTGCATCAACATTGTTCTGAGTCTAGTTTTCTGTTTGTTTAAATGGGCAAAAACGAGAAAAAAAAATCACCAAAACAGCTCCAACAGAATCACCACCGGCATCATCTCCTCTCCCGGGCTCCTCAAGTCTGCACAGGACCGAGTGTGACTGAGACAGAGAGAGAGAGAGAAAGAGTGAAAGTGTGTGTGTGCATGCATGCATGCATAAATATATATATACGTATGTATATATGTGTGTGTGTGCGTCTGTGTGCGTGTGTGTGTGTGTATGTGTGTGTGTTTGTGTGCGCGAAATACAGGAGGACAGGCGGAGAGAAGAGAGCGGAGAGCTGCGAACAATCAGGAGGCTGCGAGCGCAAGTGGAGCCAGAGAGCGATGTGAGAGGACAGGATGCTCGGAGAGGAGGAGGAAGGTTGAAGAGGAGATGCCTGGAAGAGAGAGAGTAAAGGAGAAAGTGAGTAGAGGGAGAGAGAGAGCCGCTTGCACCGTCAGTGACTACATTAACAGCGCTGAGTAGGTGGAGTTTTCCTTGCAGCAACGGAGCGGGGATCACGGTTTGAAACGCAAAAAAAAAAAAAAAAGAAAAGAAAAGAGAGAGCCACACACGGGAGAGGATGCAGGGAAGAGGCTGAAAGCTGTTTAAAGGTTAAAGAAACCTGAGCGCAGTAATTCTCTCTGAAACCGACGGCAATTCGTGCACAGAGAGTTGTGGTAGCGCCTGTTGGGGGTCGGCAGTCCTCCACCTGCAGTGAAGCTGGCACCCTGACAGCCCGACGCGTGCCAGGGGTCGTAAACATCGATTAGAATATTTAAAGACGCACGCGCGCACGCACGGAAAGGAAACACATGGACACTTTAAGACCCTGGCACGCACGCACACACACCAGACACGTATATTTGCACTATATAAACTTATTTATATACTTCTTTCAACCCTCTTTTAATTTTGATATGGATCTTACTTTATTGCTTATTTTTAACGTGCTTTAATTTTACATAATACATGCATATTTTACATATTGCAGTTTGTGTTGTAATTGTATATGAAATTAATAATATTTTTAATAATAATAATAATAGTAGTAGTATGGATATTTGTGAAGCACTGTATTTTTCAATACTGGCTATTTCCTGTCAGCACATTCCCATGTCATGGCACCGGTAGTCTCCAGGACTGATAAACTGCAGTTCCTCCAGTGGCCCCCAAAGCAAGTTGCTCTCCATGGAGACCCATGTTCAAACGCCTTCAGTCATCAAAATAATAATTTACAACAACCCTGATATATAAAAACAGTCTTTATAGCTAATTTCCTCCTTCACAACAACTGTGAGGAGGTGAACCGTTTTGGATGCTGTTGGGGCTTCAAATTAGAGATATGGCTGCCTTGACTGACAAATGTGCTGACCTATGAAATTGTGGGCCACCCCTCCGCTGATCCCAGTCACCAAAATGAACCTCCCTACCATGTTTGCGGCGTTGGTGTCTTTTAGAGCATTTTTAATGCAGCTACCAACACTGCAGCAGCCGAAATGCGAACACAGAGGCTCCAAAATGTACAGAAACCAGTGGGTGATGTCAGAGTGGCTGCACCCATGTGTTATATAGAACCTATGCACAGGAGCTGTCAGCTGAAAATCCCCCTTTATTATCTGTGAAACCAGCCACGCAGTGCACTCTTGTATGTTTTGAGGAATGAGGCATCATGTTGCCCACTCTTCATTTGCATGCAGTCGAGGTCAAGGTGGCTTTCTGTGAATTTAGCAGCACAGCTCAACAATTTATGGGAGCTGTTCAAAGACTCTGAGTATAGCCATTGTTGCTCTACTGTGAAGACAAATTCAGAACCTGCGCAATTTATTTCGTACCTCAAATATTTTAGAAACACAGTTCTGGATTCTTTTCATATATAAAGCCAGTGCTTGAAAACGTGGACACCTACCATTTGTCAGCAAGGACACTGGCAGCTTTCTGTTTTGAACTTTGCTTTCATTTTCTTGTTCATTTTTCCCCTCAAACATTTTACTTTTGCTTGTATTTGCTGGTTAGGTTTAGATGCTAAAAACTACTCGGTGACTCCACAACATTAACCCAACACAAGTCTGTTTAAATGGACACTAAGGAGTCCTTTACAGGGTGCATGTGTGAGGAGACGTGAGTGGCAGGTCCGTCTCACTGATGCTGGAAACTGGATGGGCCACAGCGCAGACAGAGCAACATCATTCAACACTCTGGGAGTAAAAATGGGATCGTTTTTGCTTTCACTTAAGCATGCACTTGAATTTACTTGTACTGAAATATGTATGCGTAAAATTGCCTCCTCAGGTGACATTTTAAAGTTGAAACTGTTATCCTTTTGGTGCTCTGAAGTAGAAAAGCAATGCTTGTAAAGCACCTTTTGATATTTCTGTGCTTGCAAAAACTTGCAAGTACAATATGTGCTTTTATTTGTGTAGGTGTCATTCTAAAATGAGCACAATACATGCACCACTGCACACACCGAGATACACAATTGCTTAAAGAGCAAAATTTTCCATGGCTGTGGACACACACACACACACACACACATTCCACCTGAAGTACACACACCTAATTTGCTGAGAAACCTTTTGCACTGATGCAATCAATACTTGTTATGAAAATAATACTGGCCTGCTTGTTAAGTGATGGAAGGTAAAAAGAATAAAAGTACATACATTCTTTTCATTGCAGAAACACATTCATCAAAATCGGTTTTTCTTCTTCTTCTTTGGCTGAGTGCAGCAAACGGCACGTCTGAGCAGCACGCGCAATTATAAAGACATGCTTCTGTAAGCAGTCGTCTATATTAGCGGCTGGAAAGCCAGCTCATTGCCACTGAAGACTCGGTGCTTGTCAGGACACAGTTTATGGTCAGATGAAGGGGATAATTATCGTGACCTTTGCCGATAACAGTTAAACTGTTTTGTCCCTAATTTTGAGCCTGAGCAGGGGGAGAAAAGAGTTATTTTTAACTCTAGCTCTCAGGGTTTTGTTTTTTTTTCAGAGCAGTTATGAGTGATGTCACACTTTTAAAAGGAAAAAATGTAGGAATAAAAGAAGGAAAAATCAGTATTCCTTAAAAAAGCATTCCAGGTAACAGCTTGGTGGAGATAATGTGAGCATTCGAGGCCAGGGATGTGATGAGGGAGAGACAAACCAGCTTAAGAACCCTAAATACAAATCTGTGCCAGTCCCTTTCTCTCATGCAAGCGCACAGTGACGCACATTGACGTTGGACATGCGCATCTTTTCTTTTTTTGCTTACCGCTAAAATCCTTTGTCCCATAGAGCCAGTAGGTGGCCTTCTCTGCCTAGTAGTGGGTAGTTATCACCAAATTTAATGGAGGTCATCCGATCCCGGTGAGCACGAATAATGGCTAGTACATCACCAGTTTAAAAGAGTAATAGAATTCCACATTTGGCGGTTGAGGGGAGGCAGAAGCATACAAACACTCAACTCCTGTCAGTGACATGAAAGTTTATTTATGCACTGTTTTGGTTCCAAAAACCTGCCAAAGCACTAAAAAAGAAAAAGCTCAAGATCAGTTTGAATATACTCAGATAATGCAGCGTTACTGCAATATCACTGCAGTCAGTTTTACAGTTATATGCAAACAATATGAAAAAAAAAATTATACTAAGATTGAAAAAAAGAATATGTAATTCAGCTGTTTTTTTTTTTTAATATTTTGAAATGATCGTTATTACAGCTGACTCTGTGCTCCGCACATGCTCAGTTAGTCACTGAATGTGGAATTAAATTAATAGTCTTGACTCAGCAGAGATGAAGCAGCAGCAGCAGCAGCAGCCATGGCCTGATACAGCACACATCAGAGCAAAGCTAATGCAAAAGTGTAAATTAGTAAACCAATCACTCCAGTTTTATATTTCTATATTTGGCAGTTACACACAGTCTTCCACCTAATTGTCATTTTATATTTCACAGAATTAATGAAACAATCTAATGGCTCAAAATTGGCTCATCAGCTCTATGATATTATGTAATATTATGAAGTCTGATTGAAGTTAATAACGTGAGCGCTCTGCTGCTTTTATTTTGTTTTGTTTTTTTTTACTAATCAGAGGCATCCATATTCTTGTTGCTCGCATTGGAGACGGCTGAATTTTCTTCTGTTATCTTCAGGTCAGAATTTTAATTTGTACTTGGGTTTGGGATTTACAAAACTAATGGCACGTCATCAGTCTCAGGATTAGCATATCTTAGCATGTACTCAGCTGAGATAGAGAAAATGGTAACATGCTACTTGTGAATATTTAAAAGCTGGAAAAAAATTCTTTGTGGTTTTAGGTCAAACGTTCTGGCGTATGCACATACTCATGCAGAAATTCTATTACTATTCGCTTACCCCACATATTAAGACACATTTTGATTGGCTCTAGTTTTTAAAGTACCAACACTGCAGGGAGTCTGGCTTTTATCCAGTGGCTGTGAAGAAAGCTGGTGAGCTGTCATCATCGGTAAAGAGCACTGGGTAAAATGTTACTGTTGCCTTTACAGGGAAACCACCCGTGACTGGGTGAAGCAGTAAAAGATTTTTATTTTATTTATTTGTGCCTGTTTGTGTTATTTTTTAATTGATTTTTAAATTTCACACAGGGGGAGGAAGTGGGTGTCCTCCCTCAGAGAATTTTGACCATCAGACGGTTAATTTCCAGATTTTCGATACATTTTTATGAGCCGGCCTCACCTCATCTGTGACCAGGAAAAAATAATTCTATCACAGCACATTCAGCGCATGTATGAGGTCATGATTTACTTCTATAATTCAGAAGTGAAAGAGACCTGTTGTTGAAGGCGTTGTTGGCTTGTTGAGCAAAGCTTTAGCATTTTTTGTCACCCCTCTGATTCTTTCAAGTTTTTATTAGGAAATACAAATGTAGACGTTTCAAATCTATATCGGGGGGAGGGAGAGGGGGAGCTGTCCCACATAAATATACTCTTTGCCCAACATTTAGTTTGTTGGGATCTGGGAGTGCTGAGTGCTGGAGTTATGGCATTAAAAAATTGAATAATATGAACAAAATGAACAACATAACTGAATACTTGTTTTTTTTTAAAATGCTTACTTTGAAAACTAAAGCTGTGCTTTAACTTCAGTTCGTTTGTGTGGAGGGCTGCTCTTTGCTCAGGTGGCGTCTCACTGTCAGCTCGCTGCCTGTTAGAATAACTGTGACACATCACTTGCTAATTCCACTTGCCTGTCCGGATGTACTTGGCAAGCGAACGCAGGCCGTGACTGCTGATGGTGAAACAGAGATGGATAAACAGCTCTTTGTACCAAATGGAAGCTACACAGCTAGAAACAAAGCTAACGCTCATCTAAATTATGCATGCGTGTGATGTGAACTCATTGCTTTAACGCTCTCTTGGAAGTAGTTGTTACGGCCCTGGCCGAAAGGTCATGAAAGATCATGTGAGTGCTGTCTATGTGTCTGTTTGTGTTTTGGATGCTTCTTTCCCGCAGGGGTTGGATACTCTCGGCGGCCCCGCCTCCGGTGCTGGTGATTGGTTGTCCTGGGGGGTTTGGCGCTCCGCCTGGCGGCCGGTGATTGGCTGACGGTACCAGCTGATAGCCAGCTGATGGGTCAAAGCGTCGTGACAGCTGGCGCCCGTGGCAGCGGCCGAGCAGAGCACACCGTGCACGAGACCTTGCCTCATCCACTTTGCCATACAGAGTGTTGTATGTTTTCTTTTGTTTCAGGCGGAGCAGAAGGGGTGAGCTGCCATGTTCTTTTGTGCACCTTTTCTCCTGTTTTATGGTTAGGGAGTCAGGGGTAGTTCATGTCATTTGTTTGTTTTATTTTGGGG
>JAVDPK010000205.1:183999-201434 GCA_034780415.1 Cichlasoma orientale
CCGGAGCAGCCAGGAATCGAACCGCCGACCTTCCGATCAGTGGATGACCTGCTCTACCTCCTGAGCTACAGCCACCCAGATGGTGGTTATGATTATATATTTCAATATTTTCAATATCACTTTTATGCGTTCGTGCCTCAGGTAAAAACAGGACATGATATGTAAAAGTTCAATAACATGCCTTCTATGAAATTTAGCAACAGGACACGATGAGCTGAGCTGTAGGCTGGTGTTAAGGTCAGCTGATCTGGGCTCGGCTTTGTGACCTTCCTGAACTATTCCTGTGCTCAGTGTATAATTTAGTATTCTGCAAATAGGCCGTTTCTAAACAGATGCAGGATTTAAAGCTAAAATGAGTTTGTCGCCCCTGCTTTAAATTATAAACACCAGCAAAACATTCTTCAAATAACAGCATTTATATTCACAGTAAAAACACCAACAGCTCCCGCGTGCCTTTCATATCTCCCCTGAACCTTTTAACCTTTTTCATTTCACGTACACGCCCGCATGTTTTTAACGCAGAGAACAGAGATGAAGGGCTTGTGCTGCTCACAGCATTCCTCAGCACAAAAGTCAGCATAAAGCCTTCCTCCTCTCAAATGCTCCTTCATAACCATATCTTTCATTTTTCCCGGAAGATTCGTCCTTGCAAAAGCTGCAATTTTCCTTTTTCTTGCCTGCCTCACCTTTTCTTAAAGATGGCTTTAAAGAAAGTGGTGACCTTATTTTAACCTGCTTCATTTATCTGTAAAATATGAATGTATTATTTTTCTTTTTCCAACTAGACTTTTTTTTTCTCCATCCTTCTGATTTGGATTTATTTTTCTTTTTTAGGAGCTTCTCAAATGGAAATTACCTGTTTGCTCTCCCCCTCAGTGACCCTTGCTCATGCTGTATCTGCTCTGGAAGTATGTCAAAAGGACACTATTGGCAGCCTTTGATTTCTGCTGCAAACCCTCTATTACTACAAATATACCTGTTGTGTGCAGCGCTTCAACTCAAAAGCCTGAGAGCATAGATTTGACTCAAATCTTCATCCGGGGGAATTTGTCAACAATGCTCTTGCTGGTTCACGTGGGACACAGGAATAAATCCCAGGACACAGGAGTGCCTCTGAGTATGAAACTTGTATAGGCGAGAAAGAAAACAGATACATTTTTCACTGCAAGAAATTCAAGATATACCAATAAAAATGGCTGCAATCACAGATTTTCCATTCTCACCAAACATCATATTGATTAAGGTGTTCTCAACCACAGTCTCTGTGAATTCCAGCAGGAAAGAAAACATTCCCAGGACCGGGCCATTCCCATTCCCTGGGCATCCGATACTGACGTCCTTTCAGACTGGCCTCTCGCATTTTAGCACGAGGTGTCTTTTCAGCGTTGGTGCCTTGATGAACCAGCTGCAGCTATCTTGGACACCAAGAAATAAGGGTTTGATTTTTGAGGCTGAAATAAGAACAGGAACGAGAATAACTTTATTGACCCCAGAGGGAAATTCACATGTCTGAAAGAGCTCATCAGCTATTCGTATGTATGAGAATTAAAAAGCCTGATGGCTGTGGGTATCAGTGATTTTCTGCATCTCTCAGTCTGACAGAGAGAGGAGTCTCCCAGTGCAGATGGTTTTTTGTTCCATAAAGATGTTATAAAGTGGCTGATCAGAGTTGTTCAGGATGGCTTCAAACGTCTTTAGTGAGCATTTTTTCACCACTTCTCCCAGCGTGTCCGGTCTGGCTCCAATTACAGTGCCAGCTTTCATCCAGTCAGGTGGGAGGAGAGAGAACCGTGATTGAAGTCTCCTGAAATTATCAAGAGTGCCTCTGAATGTTTAGTCTGTATCCTAGCAACAGTTTCACGGAGGACTTTACACGGAACTTCGGCCGTTCCCTTCGGTGGCATGTACACAAGTATTGTTATGATAGGACTGAATTCTCTTGGTACTAAGGTATTACGGTTGCATACCAACTGCCAGCAATTCAATATCAGGACAGCACCATCTGTGGTTCACAAACAAAGCCAGACCCCCACCTTTTTTTCTTGCCACTAGCTTTAGCATCTCCGTGTGACCATATGAGGGTGGAACGAGGTAGATCCACATTAGAGCCTATGATTCAACCATGAGCCTGCGCTCACGGTATACTTTCAGAGTCTTCACCAACATCTCTGGCTCATCGCTTTTGTTGGACAGAGTTTCCCATGATGACTGTTGGCAGAAAGGACTTACATCTCCACTTCCAAGCCTTCACCTTTGCACCAGCACAGCATGCACTTAAACACGTGTTTTTCTCCCCACAGCTGTATCCTTCAGTACTTGACAAACAAAATCGATAGAAATGCAACAAAAAATTAAGTTGCGTAAAGATCATAGCAGCCAGACTTTGCTGCTGCCAGTTAAAGTGCGTGTTCTGGAACTAGCATGTAGGAAAAGATTGTAGTCTGGCTTAATTATGCTTATAGCTCCTTTGCTAGGATCCATGCTGAATTACTTGGGTAAGGACTGCAGCCACTCAAATCAGCTAAGTCCTTTTTGTCCACACGTTCCACAAGATCAGCTATTAGTTTCCAGGTCTTCAGAACAGGTGAGTTTCCAACAGAAAGTACAAAGCAGAGTGAGAGCGGCAGGATCACAGGTAGGTATTCCAGCAGGCACGCTAACAGCTTTCTACAAAGCAGGAGGAGACAAGCAGATAACTACAGGTAACTGGTTTACTGGTCAACAACTCAGCACTTACTTTCCCAAGTTGCAAAGCAGCCCGGAGCTGCACTACCACACAGAATAGGATATCAGTCTGACAACAAGTGGAGAGGGGAGCCAGGTTTAAGTACAGTCATCTCAAGTCACTTTATATCTCTACAAGAACCACAAAGATCCGCTGAGCAATAGAAAGATTGTCACTTGGTGACGCTGGGGAGGAAGAAATCCCTTTTAACAGGAAGAAACCTCTGGAAAAACCAGGCTTGGAAGTGGCAGCTATCAGCCATGAGAAGCTGGATAGTGAGAGAGAAGAGAAGAGGAGCAGAGAGAGACCATACACAACAAACAGCACAAAAGTAAACTACAGGAGAGAGCAGACAAAAGTTAATGTGATGAATCGGGAGTGACATGCCTGTCGCACTATTGACATGACCTGCTTTTTTATGGCACAGACACCAAAATACACTTTGTTCGCACTCTTGGGATGCCGGTGGCTCTGACAATACAGCTTCGACTGTTGCCCTGGAAATGAGAACGAGCTGGGCGGTTTGGCAAAAGTGAAACTGGGTCTCATTCCCAACTCGTCACGCTCGGCCACGCTTGACGTCACTTTTAAAAAGGTTTTGTAAGTTGGTGTAAACTTGGTGAAGGGATGCATTTCTAGCCAATCTTTTCCTAAACAATATCTTACGGTTTCTGAGTATCTAAACTTAACCGCACAGTACAAAGGACTGTCAATCACAAGTGAAAATGATGAAAAACAAACTGAGAACACAAAGTTCTCAAAGTGCGCATGAACACTCTTCATTTAAGCTGTTGCCCCCCTTCCACCTCTAACATATTGTAACGGCACAGCTGTGGCTCAGGAGGTAGACCGGGTCCTCCGAATAAACAGGCGGGATAGTAGACGTGCTGTATGTTTAGTCAACTGGCCGACGAGACTAGAAAAAGCATTCATTATTCTAAATAGCAAATCAGTATAGCATTTTGTATATGACTGCACATGCCATTAGGCTGTGCGTCTCTCAGGAGAGATTCATGATTTCCCCAAATTCCTCCACTCGATGCATGATCAGTCTAGCAGGAGCGAGAGAGGATCATTTCAGCTAGAGAAACTTTTAATCATCCTCTTTACGAGGATCTACCAAAAAAAACCAAAAACAAACATATTTTGAAAGCTGAGAGGAATTACAGGAAGCAAATCTGCCCAAATAAACAAAGAGCAGAGTAAAAAAAGAGAAGGAGACAAAGGTTAAAAACTGCAGAGAGGAAAACTTTAGAGGGATCAATAACACCTTTGATTTAAACAATGGTGCTCGCCTTTAATATTCAACAGCCTGCTGTTGTAAGGCACAAATGATCATGACAATTGTAACAAGCAGCCGAGCGTGGAGCTTGCTGAGATATTTATGAGACATTTCGATAAAGGATGTCTCACAGTGGGGTGGAGTGTCTACAACATCAAACTCAATTGCTGCTCACCATAGTTTTTGTCAGTTGATATTTATTTCACCAAAGCTTAATGCAGCTGGAAAATCATGACTGAAAATCATGTTTACTAATGCGTATTTTATAACGCTATAAGACGGCATGGTCATGTTTCTGAGAACACCTGCTGTCAGTATCCTTACACTAATTTAATGAGGTTTCTTCTTTTTTTAGCCATCAGGTTTTTGTTGCACTTTCATCCAACATATATCAATAAATATCAATTTTTTTTACAGTACTGAGCAAAAGCCAGAACTCTCTTCTTCATGTGTTGCTTCCAGTGAGCCAGGCTGTCTTGTAATTTTTAATGTGGTGTTGAACAATATTTCTCCAGGCTTTCTAAAGGTCTTTCAGAGTCCTTGTAGCCGTCCCTTGTAGCCAGTGTTGTGTCTACATATAATAGACAACTTAGCAAAGAACCCATTTTAACTTGTGTCTTTAGGCACTTTACAAACATGTTGAAAAAAATCATTTGCTCCAGCTTCTTTAGCTGAATCTATGAAAAATGCCAACAATAACTCTGTTTGACAGGCATCAAGTATTTCTTTACCAACAAGGTGATTCCCAAAGAACAACTGGGTAAAAGTTGGCATATCTGTATGGTGTGTGGTGTGTCCTTAAAAGATTTAGTAAACTGGACAAGCTAGAAACAAAAGAAGAAATGGCAGGCCTAAAAAGTAGCTACAGCAGATGGACAGTGTCTCAAAGTCCTTAAGAAACAGGAAAATCTCCAGCAAAGAGTGATGCATCTGGCCCTTCGGTTGATCCATCAATCAATCAATCAATCAATCCATCAACCAATCGGCCACAGGTTAATCTTTCAAGATGACAATAATCCCAAACACAGTGCCAGTGTAGTACAAGCATAAAGTCATGGATTGGCATCCGCAGAGCCAAGACCTAAACATTATTTAAACAGTGTGGGATCACCTTAACAGAGAATGGAACAAAAGGCAGCAAACATCCAAAGAAGAACTTTGAATGTCCTTCAAGAAGCCCGCAGAACTACTCCTGGAGACTGCCCTTTAAAGCCAAGTGTATCATATTTGATACATTGGTTTTTGTGAGTTTTTGAGACTTCTGCATTGATGATAGAGAGATTTTTTTTCCCTGAACAACCTAAATAAATTACACAATACATCTTTAAGCAATAAACTGCAAAAAAAAAGAAAAGAAAAAAAAAGCCATATGTAGCAAAAAATGCTACAAATTAAAACTTATGTGTGCGAATGAATAAATGTTTTTATTTATCAGAAGTTTCAAAAAGCATTCCATTTCCAAAAATTTTTTTTTTTTCTGGCATGCATTTCATGGTTCAGGATGTGTTGAAGAATTGTACAGATTTCGATAAATTGCTGCACCGATTTCCTCTTTTACCAGCAAAACATACAGAAATGAGACACGGTCAAGGCTTACGCAGTAATGTCTTCTCAGTGCTGTTTTCTCACTTCTGACAATGAGACCATACACTTCCAACAAACGCTGGCATTTACAGCTTAAGTTCTTTGTGATGACCTTACATACCTGAAAAAACACTTTTTAAAAATTGCAGTAAGACAAAATTCACTCATTCGCTGCAGTCTCGCCAACCTTCACTGAACAGGCATGTCAGAATGTGGGGCTTACAAATGAGCGAGGACTCATTGAAGGCCTGAAGAATGACTGACTGCCAGGGAAGGAAAAATACAGCCGGTAACTGCAAACAGCTTTACACCAATAAGAAGCATTTGATACGTGCACAACAACAAAATGATTAAAGGATAGGACCCAACAGTAACAGAGCCACTCCACTGACAGACTATGACAGGCCAACAAAAGCTAATTATCAAAAACACGCCCACACTATCATCTCTTCAATAATTCTAAGTATGACAGAGAAATCTCCAGAAAGCAGTCATTTAGAGGAGGGCTGCTTTACAATAATAGCACAACCACAGTTCTGAATTACAGTGAAAGTCACTACTGCAGACTGTTTTACACAGCAGGAGTGAATTTTGCAGTAAAAGTTTGAAAAAGGTCTTTAATATGTGCTCATGAATTAACAGAAAAAATAGAGACTAGTTTCACATAAGCTGCAAATCCAATTAGTTGCCGGTGCATTGTCATCATGGAACATTTTAAATATTTGTTTTTAAATTAAATAAATGTACTTCACATGGGAGGTTACAAACATGCCAAAATGGAAAGAAATGGGTAAATAAGCTTATGTACCTTTTACGCAGCTGTAAAGTTCTGTGATTGCATCTTGTCACATTGTCTCAACAACGCAGTCTGTGTACAGACATCTAAACACCTGCAGAGGACACGCTGTCATTTCTCTGCAGCGAACTGTCCTTGTCGTAGTTCCAACACCAGTAGGAGTCACCAGGACCACATTTTCCATGATAGAAAAGACAGACAAACCTCCAAGGTGAAAACAATGCCAACCATGCTCTCCTGCCTGGTAAAGAGTCACACACTGCTCAAAAAAAATTAAAGGAACACTTTGAAAATACATCAGATCTCAATGGGGAGAACATCATGCTGGATATCTGTACTGATATGGCTGATGGAATGAAAATGATCAACCTACAGAGGGCTGAATTCAAAGACACCCTGAAAATCAAAGTGAAAACATTATGAGGCAGGCTAGTCCATCTGGCATCTCCTCCCAGAGCTGGACCAGAGTATTACTGAGCTCCTGGACAGTCTGAGGTGCTGGTGGCGTTGGAATTCCTTCATCCAGAGGTCGGGTATTGTCTGCACCAGGAGGAGCCCAGGACCCAATGCACCAGCTTAGATTCTGACAGTGAGTACAAGGATTTCATCCCAATGCCTAATGGCAGTCAGGGTGCTGTTTCCTAGCCTGTAGAGCTCTGTGTGTCCCTCCATGGATATGCCTCCCCAGACCATCACTAACCCACCATCAAACCAGTCATGCTGAACAATGTTACAAGCTACAGTCACCACAGCTTCTCCAGACCCTTTCACGTCTGTCACATGTGCTCAGGGTGAACCTGCTCTCATCTATGAAAAGCACAGGGTGCCAGTGGTAGACCTGCCAGTTCTGGTATTCTATGGCAAATGCCAATCAGGCTCCACGTTGCTGGGAAGTGAGCGCAGGGTCCACTAGAGGACATAGTAGGCCTCAGGCCACCTTCATAAAATCTGTTTGTGGTGTTTTGGTCAGAGACATTCACACCAGGAGGTGTACGGCTCAAGCAGTGTTTATTCTGTTCCTTCTGACACAAAGGAGGAAACACCAGTCCTGCTGATGGGTTGAGGACCTTCTACAGCCCTGTTCAGCTCTCCTAGAGTAACTGCCTGTCATCGATGTGCCATCCTGTGCAACCTCTGTAGCATCCAGGTATTGCCTCATGCTACCAGTAGTGACACTGACCCTGGCCAAGTGTAAAACTAGTGAAAAAAACTGTCAGAAAAAATGAAACATTGTTGTCTCTTTGATGCCCCTTTAGTGCACCAAAGCAGCTGAAACTGATTACCAACCTCCTCTGATACTTAACTGACAGATCAGTAACCCAGTTTAACCGGATAACACCAGGTGATCACCGCCGATACACCTGTGACCTGCCCTTACCTGCTGTGAACAGCTGGTTAACACCAAGTGTATCACCGCTGAGATGTCTGGTCAAACGCATTTTGAATTACAGTAATTTCGCGATCGTTTGTCTTATTGGAAAAATTCAAACGGTTTCTGAAAGCTGAGAAATTGAGCTTCACACCCGACATTAGGTTATTACGGTAATTGTTGCTGGAAGTTCACGAAGAGCAGGACATTTGACATTTGCGTTATAGGGTTAACTGCCGCTAATTATGAGCAGTGTATTTTCAGTAGTTAGGGACTAATAAAGTAGTAATTTATTTTGATTTATAATGAAAAACTTGTAGCAATTTGCTTCTACTCTTGGATTTGAGTGTGTAAGTTGAGTTGGTAGCACCTTATCAATCACAAGATAGGCCAGCGCTAAAGTACACCCTGCATGATCATCACAATAGACCCCAGCCGATACATCAGCTGATGTTAACTATTTATAGAATTTATAAAATGAACATCAGAAGACTTGAAACTAGCTGAGACCACTCATCAGTGAAGTGTTCACTGGGGGAATCAAAGTGTCATTCACCCATGGACTTCTGCATCATCAGACTTGTATTTTCAGCTTCAGGGGCTGCGCGCTGTTGGCCATTAAAAAAAAGCATTTTAACGTCCTTGCACATGTGTTTGATTTGAGACAAGGAAGCTATGACAAATTTTTATATACAGCCTATGTGCCTGCATGTGGCGCTTGCATGTTCTCCCTGTGCGTATATGGGCTCTGTCTCCAGCTTTCTCCCACAGTCCAAAGACATGCATGTTAGGTTAATTGGTGATTCACCATGGATGGATGGATGGATGGACAAAAAACAATAAATTGCACAGCAAGTTTTATAAGTCACTCTGATTGCTATAAGCTTTTGCTGGCATCACAAAACTGACAAAACTCTGGAACACTGGCAGAAGTCAGCAGACAGATGATCTTTGGGATTGTGGATTGTGGCATCACTACCCACCCAATCAAGTTAAAAATAATTTTCACTGCTTTTTTTCTGTTTGAATTCAATTCAATTCAATTCAATTTTATTTATATAGGATCAAATTACAACAAACAGTCGCCTCAAGGTGCTTTATATTGTAGGTAAGGAGTACAATAATACGGAGAAAACCCAACAGTCAAACTGACCCCCTATGAGCAAGTATTTGGCGAGAGTGGGAAGGAAAAACTCCCTTGTAACAGGAAAAAACCTCCGGCAGAACCAGGCTCAGGGAGGGGCAGTCAGCATTTACCCACCAGTTTGGTGGGTAAATGCTTGGCCCCCAGCCACACAGGCCTAGAAACTGGTTGGTGACAGCCTGGCAACCACTGATTGCTAGGAAAAAATGAGCATTCCCCAACCGGTTGTTAATGGTTGCTGGCAGCAACCATTATTTTGAAAAGCTCTGATTGCTAAGCTCGAGTCAGGCAAGCCTAAAAACTGAGCAGCTCATCAGGGAGTTGCCAAATGGTCTCTAAGCCTGTGTAACTGAGGCCTTAAAAAAATGGATGGATGGATGGATGGACTTTGATTGGTTGGGCAACACAGGAACTCACAACTACCGCCGACCCAAAAGTTTCAACTTATTAAATCTTATGAACTGATTCACCTGGATTTTCCAGGTAAAAGTCATGTTTCAAGTCAACCTAATATTTAAAAGATTCAAGTCTCTGTGATATCAAGTCCAGGTCAAGTTTTGAGGTTTCATTTTGTAACTTAAGTCTGAACTGAGTCAGAGTCTTAAGCGTCAAGTCTGCAGCTCTCACAATACCAGAACCAACAGGTTCAGTGGTTTGATGAATAAAACATGCCTTTTGACTCAGAGTGATGTGATTTTTTTTTTTTTTTACAGATCACAAAGGTAATCAAAGGTCGTCAGACAAAGAAAAATGTTATAACCTTGGTTTTTTTCTTTGTGTTTTGTTAAGAAGTGATCGGAGAACAAACAGCCTGCCTCTGAAGTTTCACCTGATGCCACTCACCTTCAGAATCTGGCAACAAAGATCTGACACGAACCCCACAGGAAAATTAAATTTTCCCCTTCCCAACATCCATTTAATCTATGCACACAGATTCACTCGTTCAAAATCTCTTCTTCAGGTAAGCTTTGTCCCTACATTATATTTTTAGCCATGCTTCCCATGCTCTTTTTTGAAGGCCTCGCTGTGAGGGCTAAAGGTCTCCAGTCATTACAGCAGCAACAGCGATGGCGGGGGCAAAGGGCAGTGTGGAGTGAGAAGGAAGCAGAGCCACCCAACCTGTCTGGAGTTATCACCATGCTTCAGTGTGCAGACTGACTGGCCAACTGGGACTCCATCTGCTCTGCTACACAGGGGAATGATGGAAGCAAGCTATTTCAAGTTTGAGGTTAGCAAAAGGCCACCATGTGGAAAGAGGACTGACAGGCCGCTGGTGTTTGAGAGCTGGCATCGATCTGAGCAGGCTGCTTGACTGAAGCTGCTCTGTGCGGCTACAACACTCAGGTCTCACTTATTTATTGTGTTTCCTTTTCTGTTTTTGATGTCACTTTTCTGTGAGGCAGCAACTGATCTTTTTAGGGGACTTTGGCAGAATTACATAAAGCACACAGGGGTCTGTACAAACTTGAAAATCCTCCTAACCTGCTGAATTTTCAAGTTGATGTTGAAGAGGTGTGTTACAAATGCTAGACGTATATTAAACATATGAGACTCTAAATACTGCATTGTCATAAAATGCAGATGTTCATACCAAAATGCTTATATTATGTTGATAGTAACCATAAGTGTTATATAGCATAATGTTCAAAAACAATATTGCAGTTCTGCAGATACTTTTCTCTTTAAAAAGTGCCTGTTTTTTGGACTGGATTACCACCATTATTTTAAAAAGTTGTGGTCAGCTATTAGCCTAACAGCTAGCAGCTACCGGGTAACAGCTGACTGAACTTGCTCACTGGTGAAACCGGGTAACACGGGGCCAAAGACGACTCAGACGGCTGATGAAGTCAAGGACATTACAAAGTGATGTGTGGAGGATGTAATGTACTAAAGTACATTCCATCCATCCATCACTTTCTTCTGCTAATCTGGGGCCAGGTCGCGGGGGCAGCAGCCTAAGCATAGAAGCCCGGACCTCCCTCTCCCCAGCCACCTCCACCAGCTCATCCGTGGGGGCATTCCCAGGCATTCCCAGGCCAGCTGAGACACAGAATCTCTCCAGTGTGTCCTGGGTCTGCCTTGGGGCCTCCTCCCGGTAGAACACCTCACCCACGAAGTGCCCAGGAGGCATCCTAATAAGATACCTGAACCACCTCAACTGGCTCCTTTCAATGTGGAGGAGCAGCAGCTTTACGTTGAGCCCCTCCTGAATGGCTGCACTCCTCGCCCTGTCTCTAAGGGAGAGGCCAGCCACCCTTCGGAGGAAGCTCATGTCTGCCGCTTGTATTGGCAGTCTCGTTCTTTCGGTCACTACCCAACGCTCATGACCTCAGGTGAGGGTAGCTCCAGTTTTGGAGGGGAAGTATATTACATTCACTTTTCATTCTTCTTCAAAAAAGTTCATCATTCACAATGCAGGTAATAATAGGGATCATGCAAACGCACTATTCTTACAGCCTGAAGTACTGAAATTCCAAACAGGACAAATTTTGTTCCAAGCAAAAAATAATCTACCAGGTAATATTCACAGCATTTTTTTTTTCAGAGAGAAGGAAGCTATAATCGAAGGGGTTTTACAACTTCAAAGCTATGGATGTGCATACTACCAGGAAAGGTTACAAAAAGAGGTATAAAGATATGATCTTCATACAAAGATGAGGATCATTTTGAATTTCAGTAAATTCTCTGTTTAGTAAGTTGCTACTCCACGCTTAATCAATTTTTACTTGGATTTAAAAAAAATGTTATTGAGGTTCATTTCAATTTCAAGCTGGATAAATATTGGCTGATAATTTATGGAGAAGGAATATGATTAAATAAAATAAGTGTTTATTGTGTAAAGTATTTGTCTCTTCTCCTGTAATGGTCTAAAATAGAACTTTATATAATAATATCTCCCTTTTATTGAACACATAATAAAAATGGACTTTTTTTTTACCTCCTCAAACATTACATTAACTCTTGAACATATTTTTAATTGTATATATATGAAACATGATGGAAAATAGAACATCTCCCCTAATTATAAATTATGAGTATATTTCATTTGGTTGCGTGCTATATTATCAGCATATAACACACAAGCATCTTCTGCCAGAGTTTCTTTTGGTTAGTTCATATCTGACCAATCCAGAGCATTTTACTTTGGCGGGGAGTTACCGACACACAGTCTCCATAAAGCATAAAATGAAATTTCCTTTAGTTATAAAGTTGTTTTGCAGGAGGGAACACAAAGAGATTAAACAGAGGAATCAAAACATAAACTGTAAAGCTGTAGCTGTCTGCCAAGCACCCACAAATAAGAGTTTGATTCCACTGGTTTAAAGGCTCCCAGTCGAGTTGTATAATGTAGAATTAGTGCAATTTAAATAACAGATTAATGACCGACCTGTGAAAGTAAGCATTGTGTCACATCTTATCAGCGTTTCACGATCCAAAAGGCAAACACAAACTCTCTCTCTCTTTCTTCTCTAGGTTATTCTTAATGTGGCTCCAACAACATTAAAGATCTCTGCTTTTGTGACTTTCTCTTTGCTCCTCTCACTAGTTTGAAGTGTGCAAGGCTCAGGTAGATGAAAGTGATGTCACATACTTTTATGCACTAATGAGAATCTGGCAAAGTTTCAAAATCCACTGACAGTGTAGGGTTATCAAAAACAATCTGATCACATCACACTCACAAAGGTGATTAGAGTTTTAAGAAGTCATCTGATGAAGAGCTAAACTTTAGGCTTGAATTTGTAAACAGCTGTGCACTACATTTAATCTTACTGAGAAATAATAATAATTATAAAATGAGCAGTCATTAGAAATGAATGGGGAGACAACAGTTAGTGTAAAAACATCCTCATTTGTCAGATGCGTGTGGCTGTGGCTCAGGAGGTAGAACAGGTCATCTACTAATTGGAAGGTTGGTGGTTCGATTGCTCCAGTCTGCACGATAAAGTGTTCTTGGGCAAGATGTTGAACCCCGAGTTGCTCCTGATGTATTCATCGGAGAGTGAATTTGTGCATGAATGTTAGAGAGAAAGAACTTAGATGTAGGACAAAAAAAAGTGCTTGTGTGAATGTGTTGTATAAAAGTAGAGTAGAAAAGTGCTATACATGAAACAGTCCATAGACACACACACTGTGGGCTCCCTGGAAGCTACTATGGGGGCCTTTGGCCAGCAGAGCCTCTCTCCCACAGGAACAACACCTGTGTTGGCAGTTTTCAGAGAAAGTTGCAACATTGTTTCAGTAATATTGAACTTTTCTCGTAGCTTTAGTGTGTAATACTTTATTGAGGCCTTGCTCACAGTTCATTGTGTGGCAGGTCAATATCCCACAAGCGAGTACATATTTGATCATCACACTGGTAAGGAGGAGAGAGGCTGGGAAACAGGATGGATTAGAGGAGGAAGTGTCAGAAGCTGAAGACGACGCAGAACATGATGCAGACCAAGACGTAACTGATGAGGAGGAATCCAGTGATGAAGAGGATGGCCACGCTGAGGCTGCTGTCACATTCAAGTCAAAGAATGGGAACCTATCGCGGTCCAGTGTAATCTGGCCTTTCTCTCCATCTATCTTGACACCTTCAACATTTGATTGACTGCAATGTTAAACCCTCTTTGATCAGCCGTCTATCAGAAAAATTGTCATCTTGTCAGTCGTAACCCTTCTATCAGAGCTACTCCCCTGCTCGTCTGAAAAATTCATTCCAAAACACATCAACAACAAAGGGATGAGGAAATTGTCAAAGTATTGCAGCAGGATTGCAGCAAACTTTGCACCTCAGAAGATTCATTTTTCTATCCAGCCATCTCTAAGGTCCCTCTGCTCTTCCTACACTACCTTCTTTATACTTTTTCCTCACGAAACCCCTTCTTCTTTCATCTGTTGTTGCTGCTTTTGTTTGTGTGTGTGAAGTTCCGTGTTGCGATGCAGCCACTTTGCAAGTTTGGATCTTTGAAAATTATCAGAATAAATCAGCTTTGTGTGCTATGACTCAGCGATTTAGGAAAATCCGATGGAAACAATCTTCTTATCCATCGCTCACGTTTGATCAAACAAAGTAAAACAATGATTTGATAATTATCGTGTGTGAACATGCGGTTTGATGTGACGATTGCAGGGCAAATATTTACTTTGAGAATATTAATAAAAACACTTGGATGGATGGAAGTACGCTGATAAATATTAGTACTTTTGCTCTTTTTGTTTTAGCTCATTGTGTTGGTGCAGTTTCTTGTATCAGCCCTCTGTTCAGCAGGAAAAGGCAGCTGTTTATGAGGAAGAAAGCCTCGGAAACACTCTATCCCCGAATGACGACCAGCCGGTGGACAAAAAGGTTCTGGGTTCAGTCCTCCTGGTTGGTTCAGTCCTGTTGGGTCCTGTGTGGAATTTGCATGCTCTCCCTGTGCCTGTGTGTGTGTTTCATCTGGACTCTCTACTTTCCCCACAAAGTCCAGTGACACGCATTTTAATTGGTGATTTTAAATTAGTTGCAGGCACATGTGTGTGAGCACAGTGGTTGTCCGCCTCTCTGTGTTAGCCGTGCGATGGATTGGAGACGGTGTGAAACTATGTCAGTTGGGGCAGGCTCCAGCACCCCCCCTCCCCACAATGCCCCAGGAGGATTAGCATTTAGGTAAATGGAGGGGTGGATATCTGAGAGACAGTCACCTGCTTACTAACTGTTAACTATAAGTATTCACAACTTTGCAAACGCTGCCTTACACATTAACCTGAGGGCAGCGCACAGAGTAAATGTTAAATTATTTGCGTGAATACGGATACAAGCATGTCTGTAATATTGTTGCCACTCTGTAACAGTCTGCTTTCCTCTGCAGATGATTTGTGATGTTTTTAATCAGCTCAGCGTCTGTCAGAAGAGTTGGGATTTGCAGTGGTGTGCAGGCTCTGGAGATGATCCGGGCGGGTCTTGTTTCATTAGTTCACCTGCCAAAGTTTTGTTGCAACCAATAAATAAACAAAAAGGCTGCCATGCAGACACGGCCCCCTCGCCAGAGCGGTACAGACAGCGATGAGGTCGTCACGGGGTGCGCCATGTCTGCGAAGAGCGAGAAAGTGGAGCTCTTTAGAAGCTTTCTTTACAACCTGTTCAAAACGAGTTGAGCAGGTTGTAAAGTTCGGCTATTTCAGAGCCCAGGTGAAAGTCTGGGTAATTGGTGGCAGTCACAAAGTGGACTCCCTGCCTGCTGAGAAATTGAGAAGCACAGTGTGGTGGGTTTCAGGAAAAAAAGGATTCTCAGTTCCCAACAGCTCCAAGAATAAAGGGATATGAGGACAATCTGGCAAATGACTGAAGAAACAGAGCATAGACACATTTTTCAGACTGTGTAAAAATAATGATAAACAAGAGGTCAAGGTGGTTGAGAGGTCAGGTCAGGCAGATGGCAGCAACACTGAGATTACTGGAGGTAAAGCAAGAGGGGTCGAGTCTGAACAACAGGGAAAAGAAACAGAAACAGTGCTGAAGTGGGCAACGTGCCACCTTTCCCGTGCTTCCTTCGTTTCCTTCACCCATGAGATGCTTTCCTTTCTTATCTCCTTCATGATCATCAGTGATGATATTAGCATGCAAAGACTGTGTTGCCTGTGAGCCCTGGGACTGCCAGTTTGACTCAGAGCAGACATGATGTGCGAGCCAGAATAATGAAACAGTTTCAAGATGTCTGCGCGAGTGTGTGTGTGTGTGAGTGGAGAAAGGAGGGAAGAGGAGTTTGTTTGGGTGTGGCTGTGGTAGATCTACGTGTGTGTGTGTGTTTGTGTGTGGAATCTGCATGCATGAGCTGCATGAAGCAGGTCTGCATGTTTGAAGAGCTTTGCTTGAAACGAGGTTTTCCATGAACAATGTGTGGGATCAGTTATGGTGACACTGGTGCTGGCATAGTTATGAGAATTTATGTAACACTCATGAAATCAAAACACACTATGGCTCGTGCAGAGATGTGTCTCACAGCAACATGAGTGTCCACAGGCACACAATAAAGACCTGTGTTACATGGTGCATATTTTTGAGGCAGAACTTTGGGGCAGAAGTTAACAAAGTGGAAACTTTAGATTTATAATGCGTGGTTGGTGTTGTGAAAGGGTCTACATAAATCTAAGATGTGACTGAAAACAAAAGTAAGCTTAGAAATGGAAGCTACTTTCACATGCTGCCTTTTTCACACGGCATGTTTGATTTGGCAGATTTTTACACCAACCCGAGATTTGTGTCTCCTCACGGGGTCAAAGTGAGGAGCTTTTGCTTGTTAGGTGAATGTGTAAACCACTAAACTATGGAGCCACTAAAATAAGTCTAAATAATTATGAAACAAACAAAAAAAAACAACAAACCTTGCACGGGAGGTAAATTCCAGCTTCCTGGGTAAATTATTGCTTCCATCACCCACTCCTACTTGCTGATGTGAACTTTGTCACCCTTTGGATCTGTAAAGAGAAGAAACATGACACTGCAGCCTGATAGAAGACACTAGGCTGATTCATGACTACATTTAGAGTCTATATTTACGCTGTGGACTAATGTAGCTTTTGTACATTTTGATGTAAGACCTCGCTGACTTTTATTGCGTAAAGAAAGCATGCGCAGGAAATAAAAGAGATTTTAAAGATGCCTGTAAATGTCAAATTTCATCTGGAAACGTGTTTCATGTCTGCACCGCGTTTGTTTTCCAGACTCGTCTGTGGGGATTTTCCATTTTAAGCTGGTTCGTGGGCCTCTGCTGAAATAGGAGATGGATGGACAGATTTCTTTCTGCAGTCTCTGGTGTGAGTGTTGATGATGTGATTTACAACACCACACCACCTAATGTAGACTTTTTCAGTCTTCAAAAGATAATTTTTTTTTAAGTTTCTTTTCTACTAAGCTAAAAGGGGAGTCTGCACTGAGGTAGGGCTAGTTTGATATTTTGTAATTTTACAGCTTAGAAAATACTTATTTTAATTATAATACAAGTATTTTATTTCCTATTTGGAGTTACTTTTTAAAATCAGTACTCCTTTCACCCCTGTGATTTAACTAAAGCCAGAACCAGGGAAACATAGTTTGCTTTGGGTTGCTTTGTACTTGCCTTTTATCCGTTTGCAGCAGTGCAACACTACAGCACTGTCAACAAGACCGGCCTACAGGAGCAAACAGACTTCTTTCTCACGTACCAAGCAGAATGTAAAGCTGGTAAAGCAAATTCCAAACCCTTGAAAAACGAGGCCATGCTTTTGTTACGTGGTAGAGGGGAGGCGGTTCAATTTAAATGAGGTTGGGAGCAGCTTTAGAACAACAATAAAAATAGGTGGCAGCCAAGCAGTACACTAAGACCAAAGAATCAGTAAAAACATGCAATTTATTTACAATAAACGGAACAGAGGGCAAAGGCGACACAAATTAAAAACAGAGGTAAACTTGAAGTCCAGTTATGTGTTGTGTATCCATTCCAGTCCCACACTAATTCTCTCGGCCCGCTGCAGCAACCAGTCCTCTCACCCAGGGTGTCCTGCTGGAGACCACACCTGCACCGGGTCCAACTC
>JAVDPK010000205.1:201534-216596 GCA_034780415.1 Cichlasoma orientale
GTTGCCTATACCCCTGATTGGTGTGGCAGGAAGTAAAAACCCCACAACAATAAAAGCATGCAATAAATATATATATATAAAAACATGCAAATATAAAAACCAATAACACAAAACTTTAAAATCACTTCTGCCACATCACACTTTGGCAAATGGTCAGAAAGTTCTCAGTAGAACAGATGAAAACCCAGAGACACTGCAGCAGGTTTTAACACACAGTACAATAACTGCATTATAACACTGACTTCTTCTAACCCACCATCTTAACTGTGGTGCCGAGAGACGGCCGACGGTGACAGGAAAGACAGCCTGTCGTGACATTAAACAAGAGATGACAAGATAATTACACTTTGTGTCATATTTTCTTCCTCCTTCTTTCCTCCCGCCTCTTCACTGTGAACTTTGTAATAATGGCAATGTAATGGTAGGAATTATGTTTAAATGATTGCAGAAGCTCAAGTGTCCCCGCGTTGTATAAAGCAATAGAACAACTGTGGCATAAGCTCATCCGCACTTTATAGGGGAGGAAAAAGAAAAACAAGGAGAGTAAAAGTGACAGAGAATAGACTGTACAATAGGAATGAGTCATGAAACTGAAGTTATAATTATTAAAGGGCCAGCACCGTTCACGGCGAAGCTTTTAAATGTCTTTGTCAGAAGTGATTTGAACACTAAAAAATTACACCTCCTGAGCTCTTCAGGAAAGCCATCATTTAAAAGTGCTTGAGCAGCCAGGCGGGAATCGTACGGATAATTTGTCTAAAAGAGTAAACGTGTCCTAACTCTGAAAAGTTTTTTTTTCTCCCTCGGAAAGAAAATCATGATGTATCATCTTCAGTCAGTGAGATGCTCTTTCGGTTTATCTCCATTCATACTCAATATGCACCAATTTCACCATATGTTTATTTGTGCTTGTCTATTAAATGGTAAATGGACTAGTTCTTCTATAATGCTCTTCTACTCTAGCTGAGCACTCAAAGCCCTCATACAGCACGTTTGCATTTACCCATTCACACAAGCACTTACTTCTACTGCTAAGTGCTTACTGCACTATCTAACATTCACGCCGGCGGTTGCATCGGAGAGCAACTTGGGGTTCAGCATCTTGCCCAAGGATACTTTGGCATGCAAACTGCAGCAGCCAGGAATCGAACCACCAACCTTCCAATTAGTAGAACTTTACCAGATTTATTCAGTAATTTCATTTTACAGGCAATGGTGAGGTGCCTTTTTTCAAAAATGTAAATATAGTAATTTAAAGGCAAAAAGGCGCAAATATCAGACTATGATAAAAAGATTTTGACATAGATTCACACAGTACAACTGCAATGGCACACAATGGCAGCACATGTATTTTAACAATAACAGAATAGTAGATACTAGGCTGCGGGGTTCGTGACGTTTTTGACGGAGGTGGCTCATATTTTTTCTTCCTCGCCAGGCTAGTCCTGATTTGAGTAATATTCAGGGGGGCCGGATGGAAAGCTGTGGCGGGCCGGATCTGCATGTGCTCTGCACGTGTGGCATGCCATCAGCTCGCGCAGTGCACCAATGTGCATGCTATCAGTTGTTTGCATTTCCCATCCACCATAAATTTCTGCGGATTGCTTGTGGTTGTTTATCTGCAGCCCTCCACAGCGTCGGTGTGACAGGGGTCTAAAAGGAACACAAGTCTGTTAAGTAGGACACAAACCCCACCCTCCCTCCAACCATTGTACATGTCCTCAGTATGTATATATAGATTATCGCATATTCAGTGAATATGCTGAACACATTCTGTTTAAATCCTTCAAGACCCCGTTAGTCTTGTTCTGTGGTGTGGGTGTGTCTGGATTTGGAGATTGTTGTGAGTGCATCAAATCAAGTTTCTCAGTCAAGATAATTCATGTCGCATTTGGGACACTTTAATTTATATTTTTGTTGCTTATTTTTTTAATTACTGATTTTATTTTCACATGCTTTCTACTGTGATTGGGATTACTACTAGTAATCAACCCTCACAGCATTAACCCCTCATGCTGAATAACAACACGTATGTCCTCTAGTAGAAGGCTACTAGTTATTCACATAAGTGCGGGACAAAAACCTTTGAGGAGGTAGAATTGAGCTTTTAAACTGAGGAGCTACTGGAAGTGTTGAAATCTTTAATTGCACTCTTAAAACCTGCTTTTTTTTAGCCTGGCTTTTGCTTTAGTCTGCCTTAAAGATACTTTATTTTTTTTACTTACTTTATTGTATCTACATTGTCATTTTCCAATTTTATCTTGGTAATCCCCTTCCTCACTTCTTACTTTTTATTTTAGCTGTTCTTAATTTTCACATAATTGTATTGTAATTGTTTATTATATATTATTTGCTTTGCTTTATTACATTTTCCTCTGTCTTACGGCTTATCAGTCATCAGTGGAGCACTTTGAACCTCATTAACCTGCACAAAAGTTTAGTGCAGTTTGACTAATGCATCTACTCAATGCAGTTAAATGAGACGCCATGGGGCCTGCATGTGACAAACTGGGACTGAGACCCTTTTTTTTAATACTGCCTAAACTGGATGCCAAGGACAGCTTGTGCATGGCTTGATGCCCTGGAAATGAGAACAGGCTGGGATTTTGGAGAAGATTAGATTCTATAAGTGTTTTGATGGGTTTTTGTTTGTTTGTTCTTTCACTAAAAAACGGTCACTAAAAGAATTGGAAGTAACCAACATGAATTAAAGCAGATCACAGCTACTTTGTGAAGAATGTTGCTGCGCCTTCCTTTCAAGCTTGGAAAAAAGGCATCGTGCTCCGCACGGCAAAGAATCATTTCAGTATAGCATCATTTTCTGACCAGACAGAATTTAATATCTCCATTTTTTTTTCTGTGGACGGCTGAACGTAGACTGACCCTTCCAGTAAACCTGATTTTACCAACCCAGAAAGAAAGAATGTCTAACAGCTATTTCACCTGCTTCCAGCGTGTCAGCTAAGGGTTGGCTGGCAGCATATTAACAGAGAGTGAAGTCAAGAGGGGGAAAAGACAGAGATGGAAGTGATGGATAATGACAGATGACATGACCACATTGCCATATCAGGTTCTGTTGACCCAGCAATCCAAAGAAGGCCTTGGCAGCCAGGCTCCATTTATCTGACACGTGTCGAGAATCAGACAGGCTCAAGGGTTCCTCTCACTTCTATCCTCTTATCCTTCTTCTCTTTCCTCATCATTTTCTCTTTTTTTGCAAACATTCAAATCCCCTTGAGCCCGTCTACAAGGAATTAGGAGGATCGTGTTAAAGAGAGAAGAAGATGTCATTGTAGAGTGGAAGATGAAAAAGTTAGGTGCAGAAGTTTATCCCTCGGGTTATTTTTTGTCAGTTAATTCTATACAGATGAGATCATAAAAGCATAGAATTAGGTACCAGCAAGTCCGGGTTAATGCTGCTGGAAAATGAGTGGGTGAAACTGGGCAAGCTTCAGGTAGTGTTATCATAAAAAATCCTGGTCCCATAAAATAATTTTTTAAATGAATGAAAAGAGCGTTTAATCCTCCTTCCAGTGGTATAAAGTCATGTGCGTTGGTGTATCAGTGTTCACTCACTTCCTCCTGATTGCATCGCGCCTAATCGGGCCAGAGGACGACCCCTTCTGCGCTCTGTCGCCATTGACCTTAGACAATGTTTACAAATTTCACATTCATGCCCAGAACACCAGCTCTCGATACATACCTCGTTTGCATAGGATACAATTTTAGGAAGAAGTCACAGATTTCAAAGTTTTTAACATCAAAATACGATATGAACGCTAAAAAAACCCCCACTGTGCTGACATTTTTAGGCGCTATGATTGTTATTCTCGATACATTAATGAACTGCAGCATGAAAGTAGCCAGAAATCCACGGGTGGAACCGACGGTGCTGAGCACGCCACAATCAACCCGAGCTGTAGTTATGTTTCTGGGGAGGTGCACGTCAGGTTGTGTCATGGTTACGTCACATGATGCAGGAGGATTTCTAGTTATGACGTAGTTGTAGCGTAGGTTTCCCGCTGAAGCATAAATCAAGCCTGAACGATGAAGATGGTAATAACAGTGATGGGAAGTTACCCTTACAGGCCAGTTTTCATATGCTTCTTCAAAAAAAATGAAAGAAGAAAATGCAGAAAAATGTCCTGAAAGCATATTTAGATGTTTATATCTTAGAGGTTTGGTTTCCTAACTCACCTTACATTTGAATAAATGGTGGCTTCAGCTGTGCACACATTTTGTGTAGAGAGCTTCCAAAAAGGCCATTTTGTCCAAAACATCACTGGGGCGATTGGCCAGGAAGGCATTTTTTCAAGGCCATAACTTAATAAATATTCCTTCTCATTAAGTGATATTTGATTTGTGCACACTAGAGGGTATGACTGACAGGGATACAGACAAAAACCATGGCTATCTTCTTTACTTTTTTGTGCATTGGGCCTAAAAAACACATTTTCAGCAGTTTTACCAAAGTGCAGGCCGGGGCTTCCTACAATTTGAGATACTGGGCTGAAATTTTGTGTGTATATATTTGGTGCCCTCTTGATTTCAATAAAGCAATTTCCACATTATATTTAGATTTTTAATTTTTGATTGCCAGTACCTAAAAGAAGAGGCTAAGTTAAGGGCAATGAACCAAATCGTAGACAGTCAAAGATGATGATGTCTTCTTTTGAAAGCGCAACAAGCCCACATCGACCTGTGACGAATCACCCCCCGAGCCAGCCCCCAATTATCATATCATAATGATGAATGAAAACCATTATCTTATAAAACGCGATAAAGTGGTTGCCTTTCTCAATTCTGTGTAATTGGCAAACAATGACATTTTCCCCACACACCCCCACCCCTGTGTGAGACTTGGCTGCGCCCAGCCCACCCTCCCCATTTTCTCCAGCAGGCAGCAGCAAGTAGCAGAAAGATTAAAATGCTGGAGGTTTCTTCCTGTTCAAAGGGAGTTTTTCCTTCCCACCTTTGCAAAGTGCTGGCTCACAGAGAATCACTGATAGTTGGGGTATTCTCCAATATTCTACATTGAGGAGGATATCACATGGGAACAAAGGAGGAAGAAGGCAAGGAGACGAGGCAACAAGCAACCAAATCAGACAAACACTGAAGAGGCGGTTCAGTTATTAAAACACCAGCCACGATTCCTGTTTCACCACCTTCTTCTAATTCCCCCACTGAGAAGAAGATGAGCTAACCGCCACAGCATCAAAAAGGTTTTTAATCACACTCTGAGAGGTGTCAACTCATATCATAGACATTCATCACTTCCCCCTGTGTTCTTTTGTAGATAAACATAACAATACAGAAAGTCATTACACAGGTGGAGAGATAAATCTTCAAAAAGATTTCCTCTTTCCTTGTCTCCATAAATTCTAAGGCAGGCACTGCAGTCATTTAGATTGGGCACTATCTACGTGTAGGGATTTTTGGCGCAGAGTTACAGAGAGTCGGAATTAAAAAAAAAAAAGAAAACAAAGATGAATGTGATGGGATTTTTGAGCAAAGACCTAAGAAAAGTTTTTTCCTAAGCAATGAGGTTTGATGGAGAAAAAACGGATACAAAGTTGCGCTGCTGGCCGACCGTGTCCTCTGCCTGTGTTAGACGTCTCTGCCCTGGGCAAGTGCGAGGAGAAAATGCAAGCAAATACAAACATGAAAAGTTGCAGTGTCTTTGCATCCTCCTCTCTTTCTCTTCCTGTATCTTTCTCCTTGCTATCACTCCTCCCTACACCACCTCAGGGGAGGTAAATGACTCTGCTGTGAAGGCAGAGTCAAGGCTGTTTGACCTTGATAGCAAACCTGCATTCCTAAATAAATATTCAGTGGCTGAGGAGCGATGGCACGTGGCTTTAATGCTCCAGATAACAGGTTATGTATGAGGCAAATGCCTCAGCTTTGGGCCTGGCACCAATACGGCCTGCAGAGGTGAGCTCACAGGAAGTGATGCATTACGTTTCAATGATCCATTTATCAGTGGATTGAATCACTGAACATCTGCCGATCAAAAGAGATATAAATACAAGCTTTGCTTAATTTTGTTGAATGTATGTTTTTCTGTTACATGTAACCACAGCAGTAGTGCTATCTAAATAACATTCAAATGACTATATTTAAACAAAGCAATGCCTGAACTATGATAAGCACTGAAATGCTGTCTAAACAAACATGTCCTCCAATCTGAAAGGCATCAGTCGTTTGTTTCAAAACTGCGTTATTCACATGTCCTTTCATGTACGATCGCTAAAGGTTGATTATGGGTCGTAAAATGTGCCTGCAAAAACAACCCACGAGCTCTCTGCGGCTTGAGAAAAGGGCGACTGGACTTCTTTTTTTGGTTATTTAAGAGGTCCTCAAGAAACAAAAAAGCCCCAGAGGTTACTATGACCTGGATGACTGAGAACCTACACAGACAACCTGTGAGATCCTTTTTAAAAAAGGAGGACAGGCTGTAATTTAGACATTCAATAAGCATTTGAACCAAACTCAGATGCTTTGATGTCCTCTGATTTGCATTAAAACCGTCTTTGCGGAGTTCATTTTTTAGTAAATTGTGTCTTACAGATTACACACAAAACACAGATTTGGTAATCAAAGAAAAGTGTAAAATCGCTGGAAGCTAAAACTCGATCATTAGCAAAAAGCAGGGATCTCTCGGTGCATGGTGCCGTATAGCTGCTGAAAGAAGTCCAGCATATGTGGATCAGATTCATCTCGATTTATGTGAAACAGAGAAATGATGAGACAGGGGAATTTATGCTTAGATTAGATTCATTAATGCTTCTAATATTTAGTCTCCACCTTATTACCAAGAAACATGAGAAATGTAGCCAGATTTTTCCATAATCATGCTAAATTTGAATGGCTGTAGCCCACTCAGTGGTTTTGGAGTTCAAATTTAAAAGCCTTAACTTTAGGTTTTTAACCAAGCCGGGAACCAGAAGTGACCATATTTAGACCACATACTGGAGGACTAAGGTATTTAAATGAATCCCCACAAAGACGCAGGGACCAGAGGATGCTTGGCCTGGGAGAGAGCAGCGCACAATCCCAACGTCCGTCCAATGCTGCGTTAAATGAAGGACAGAGCAATCATTAATCACTCCCACCTGGTGCACCTGAGAGAAAAGATGAGATGAGTGAAGGAGGAGGCAGGAAGAGCAGAGCAAACACAAGGAAGGAGTGGGATTATATCAGGGATCGGCTCTGACCGGCTCTGTTTGCAGTGCTGTTGGACAGGTTGACAGATGAGGTCAGGCAGGAGTCTAGGTGGACTATGATGTTTGCAGACACCAAGATCTGCAGTGAGAGTGATGAGCAGGTGGAAGAGAACCTGCAGAGGTGGAGGTATGCTCTGGAGAAAAGAAAAGTCAAAGTCAGTAGAAGCCAGATAGAATACGTGTGTGTGAATGAGGGGGAGACAGCTGTAGCCGTGAAGATGGAAGGAGTAAAGGTAGTGAAGGTGGATAAGTTCAAATACCTGGGGTCAAGCATCCAAAGCAGTGGACAATGCTAAAGAGAGGTAAATAAGAGAGTGCAGGCAGCATGTGGGTGGGTGGAGACAAGTTTCAGGGGTGATTTGTGACAGAATGATAGAAGCAAGAGTGAAAGGGAAGGTTTGCAAGATGGTATTGAGACTTGCTATGATGTATGGTTTGGATTACAAAAAAAGGAGGCTGAGCTGGAGGGAGCAGAGTTAAAGATGTTAGAATTTCTTTAGATGTGACCATGAGGGACAAGGTTAGAAATGAGTACATCAAAAGGTTTTGTAGACAAAGAGGGGCACGGTTGAGACAGTCTGGGCTTGTACAGAGGAGGGATAGTGGATATACTGAATAAAGGATGCTGAGGATGGAGCTGCCAAGCAGGAGCCAAAGGGGAAGACCACAGAGGAGGTTCATGGATGTAGTGAAAGAGGACATGCAGAGGGCTGGTGAAACAGAAGAAAATGCTAGAGCTAGAGTGAGATGGAGGCAGATGATCTGCTGTGGCCACCCCTAAAGGGAGCAGCTGAAAGAATGTGTTTACCGTGTGATCAGAGTTGGGGTATTTGGGCAGGGTATGGGGCAAATTGGATGTCACATCAGGAGCAATAGTAAACTGTTTCCCTTTTCCTCGTATCTGGCACCCCTCCGGCTGGTTGTGCCGCCTAATTTCCTACGCCGAAAACCAACCCTGCTACAAATACTCAATTATGAGTTGCTACTGTCATGGTGCCAGCTGGGTAAGGGATCAAATCATGATAACATTCTTGCCTTAGCCTTCCTAATTTGTCAAAATGATACATTAGCTAGGATCTGTGGAGATCCACGAAGGGCTAAATTGTTTGTTTTCCTCAAACACTAAAGAAAAATAGTACTACTAATGAGCAACCTAATTAGCTGTGCTTCTGTACCTCACAGGTAAATAATTAAGACTCAGACATTTGTTTTCACATATCTGCCGATGCAGGCCAGAGGAAGCAACACAGAAACAATTAAACCAGAACCTCCTTTGTCACCTGGACAATAAGAGAGAGGTTTACAAAGTGACTACTTATCTACTGAACGTCAGCTCTCTTACTCTCCTTTAATGAGTACTACTAACTTACCAGATAGCCGTGAAACTTTTAAAACTTAGTTTCACGGTAAGGAGGAAAAACGGCTTTTCCTCAGTTGTTTGAGGATATTTAAAATCCCCAAAACACAAATTAATAAGGCACTTTATCAAATAATGTATGATTCTTTAAATATATATCCGGCTATGTACTGTACGGGCTTAAGTAAATGCAAGTAAATTTTCTTAAAGAAAGAAAAAAGCAGCTTTTTTATGCTCCAAGAAATCAAACAGCAGCTTCTACATTAAGCAGAAATGATAGCAGCCTTGAGCAAAACAAAACAGAAAAATCCCCACTAGCAGCTAAGACGATCATAGCGTCTGACAAAATGCTACTTAAGGCCAGTACAGAGCCAAACGTGCATTTAAAGAATCACACGTGCGTACTGATTTGATGAAGTGCTTTAATAATTTTCGCACAGATGCTCCAACCTGTTACCAAACGTAGTGGCAGCAGTATCCGCCTGATGTGTGCACGGATTTGAGACTCTGTGATAGAGCAGCAGCCTCTGGGCACGGAATGGATCGAGATAACGTCCGAGGCCTCCGTTTGGGGTGGTTGACAGCCTGGGAGCCTGTCCTCCTTAAAAAAATGACCTCGCAGGTCGTTTTCTTATAAAAATACATAAATATGGATTTTCTCAGATTTCTGAAAAGTCTCCGCAGACTAAATGGGATTAGATGCAACCGGAAAAGTTTCATACAACATTCCTCATTCATACAAGCACTTCAGTATTTTCCCCACACATGCTTCAGCAAGCTGAACCACCAGCTTTCCAATTAACAGGTGACCTGCTCTACCTGCTGAGCTACAGCAACGTTACCCGCGGGCACGACCACATGACTCGTGAAGCCGCGTGTAGGGGCGCTCGTTTTGGAAACGCTCGTACGGGTCGAATTTCAGGGTCTGCACAAACGACTGACGCTGTCGTTTGGATTGGAGGACTTGTGGAATCCTGGACATGCTGTAAAGCAAACCCCTTTTTGTTTTGCTTTTATCTGATTATATATTGCGGGTGCCAATAAAGCACCTTTGATTTTCCATCAGACTACGGATCCTTCTTCCATGAACCCTGACAAACATGACCGTAGAGCCACAGTCACACAAGATAACCTGGGAACCAGAAGGAGGTGTGTGCCAAGAACAAATACAGTAAAAAAAAAAAAAGAGAGGAGAATACATTACACCTTCACTCTGCATCATTTCACCTGTAGCATATCACACACCTGGGAATGCGTAATTCTTATTTTCAATAACTAGCTGAGGTAGGATGACAGATAAGATAGATTTTACACTCCCAGAGGAAATTTGTCACAAGCGCATCTTCTCAATGAATTAATATGAAAATGCAGGGTGACACAGCCTTTATTGCTCACCGGCTCGCACGCTGCAATTTTAACATTACCCATCAGTCAACATACAAATAACAACACGTTTGCTATAACAGTAACTGCACTCAAAGGAAATGCTGTGCTTTCTGCTTTCCCAAGGCAAACGAGAGCCACTGATGACAGCGTGCTTAGATGTAGCGATACTGCAGTGATGTATCATATAAGGCGCCATAGTTACGCAAGGTAGAAAATAATATAGTTTCACACCTAAATATCTTGATGTTTGTGTGCCCTGTTTTTATTTGCTAAAACGTGCTAAACAAGATACAACAATGTTTTTATGGTCTTAGTTTGACTGTTGATTGCAAACAGGATGGCAACAGTGAAAACACTCTGAAACCAGAGGGTAACACCACAGTAGTTATGCTCAGGTCTTTCATGCTGCCTGTGGCTTACGTCCTAACGCGGCTGGATTAGGCAGCTGGCTGACCAACCTTAGAATGCTCTCTAACACTGTATGAGAAAACACACGAACCCAGAATGACTTTTCTGCCCCTGTATGAACTTTGTGTTGGACTCCGCGTTGTAATGGGAGCCGGCCCTTTGCTGATATTAGCGGATTCTATCTCTAATCTAACTTTAGCTAGTGCTGAGCAGAAGTGAGGCAGTGGGGGTGATAAGGCGGTGAGGGTGAACGTCATATCAGATAAAAATCAATATGTTAGAGGATGAAAAACGCCACATAGGCCTACTGTACTTTTAAGCACATAAATCAATCAATTAAAAAACTTTAGCAATGCAGTAATATAAAGGACTTTTCCCTTAATCATCAGGTCACTGCAGGTCACAATTAAAAGGGCTTAGCTGCAGCTTCTTCCTAGGCAAATCAAACCAGTGTAAATCACTTCAGACAGATCATGACAAGACGTTTTTTCTTTTTTCGGCACTTCTCGGTCCCCGTGTCCTCGGCTATCGATGGTCTTTGATGAGAACCCTGAGTGATTACAGCCGGGCTTCACCTCTGTGCCCCAAGCACCCCCACAACCTCCCCTAATTTGTTTTCTTGCCAAGCAATTAAAAATGCAGCATGGAGGAAAGGGCTGATCAATGATACCTGGCAGCCACAGAGGAAAAGGCTCAGGCTGTCCGGCCATCCATCTGTGGCTACCTGCTGTCCATTTATCTGTCCATCCACATAAGCACATAAGTTCTTTAATCTACTGTCACCCACTGCTGACCTTGGGATAAATACGGGCTTCTCTCACGATGTCTGTGTGCGTGGTTGAGAGGTCAAGGTGGTACAGTTGTTTGTGCAGGCTTGCGTGTATGTTCCTCTCTGGAGGTTAAGGCTATTCCGTTTAGGACTCCCACAGTGTGAAGCAAAGCACTCACGTGTATGAACACACAGCCAAACACACTCAGAGGACCTGGAAGCCCATCATAACAAACACACAAACTAAGTCCGATATATTGATCAAACATAGCTTTAAGGTTTTAAAAATAACAAAAGATCATCGCAGGCAGGTTTACATACTGTATGCCACAGGTATGCAGAAGATATGAGATCAAAAACAAACAAAAAAAACAATCTCAGTGCAGGTAAACCTGGACCTATTACAATAAGTATAGTCATGGAATATCCCACCTTGACTACATTTGGACCTAGTGAAATGACTAACACGAATTGTGGATTCACAAAGAGAAAGAAGACACACAAAGACGTCCAGTTTTTAAAACTGAGAGACCCCACGCCAGGCGCAACAAGAAGCTGCTAAGCTAGCTAACTGCCTCAAGCTATAATGCACCTATTGCACCTACACCTACAACTTCTACAGTTACAGCGTTCGCTTGTTGCCACGAACCAGCAGCTACGATGTGGGAGAAAAGTGTCAGACAGACACAGCAGCACACCATAAGGCGGACTGTAACAGATCAGTATCCCACAGCAGTAACTGCATCACGCTGCTGATGCAGAAATACCGAGTTACTGATTGCCTTTGCAAATTCATAGTTAAACGTGAACGTAAAGCTACAAAATCAGAGCCACGAGTTGAAGGTGCAGGATTGTGAGAAATCAGAATAATTTAGTTTTGCACATTTTCTTATTTCTTAAAACATTTTAAACAAAGAAAGGAAATTTCTCAACACGACAGATGTTGCCAGATGTTGCCCACTTGCACTCTATTATACAGCGCTGAGCACATGCGAGACAGATTTACTTTTGACAGGTTAGATTTGAGTACTTTTTCAGATGGAATGCAGAAGTGTGACAGAAACGATGGCGTGCTAAACGGGATGAATGATGACAGCTTTGCATTGTGTGACCAGTCTTCTGTAGTGCTGCCATTTAGAGAACCCAATTAGGTAAGATGTCAAGCAAATGTCATCGCAACCAGCTACTTGGGATCCCTCGGTCTGCGCGGATGGATAGCTGCGTATGTTAGCCACCTGCTGGGATGTTGCACGTGTGTCTGTGTGTATGTGGCAGGGGTACTATGCACCTTTGCGTACATTCTGTGTTTTCATCTGTGTCATTAGCGCAATTAACGGCTGATGTAGGAGAACCGAGGACTTCAGTATGTCCCCCGAGCACTGTGATTACATTTGGGTTGATGAACCAGATGCTGCACGTGCTGCTAACTGCTTGCTAAGTGTGTGCTCTCGTCACATGACATCAGATCTCAAAATCTGATTAATTGACTTCTAATTCAGGAGCCTGTACATTTCTGTCACATTTCAGAGTATCCTGTGCAGTTCATCCTGGTTTTCTCTATGTATATAAATACAGAGTGAATCCAGACTTGATTTATGATTTATTTTCATTTCCATCCATTCATTCATACATTTTCTGACATTTATCTGGTTCCGGGTCACAAGGGTAGCAGTCTAAGCACAGATGCCCAGAACTCCCTCTCCCCGGCCAGCTCCTCCAGCCCTTCTGGTGGAACGCCAAGAGGTTCCCAAGCAAATGAAGAGACGTAATCTCTCCAGCGTGTCCTGGGTCCTCCCGGTAGGACATGCCCGAAACCCTTTACCTCAAAAGCCCCCATGTGACATCCTAATCAGATGCCCAAAACACCTTAATAGGCTCCTTTCGATGTGGAGGTGAGATGGCTCTACTCCGAGTCCCTCCCAAATGACCAAGCTGAGCTCAGACAACCTTCAGAGGAAACTCATTTCTACTGCTTGAATCCACAGTCTCGTTCTTTTGGTCACTACCCAGAGCTCGTGATCATATTTGACGGCAGGAATGTATCAACCGGTAAACTGACAGCTTTGCTTTCACGCTCAGCTCTCTCATCAACGCAACAGACCAGTGAAGCGTCTACATCTGTCAATCTCCTGCACCACCCTCCCCTTGCTTGTAATCCTGAGATGCCTAAGCTCCTCCACTTGGGGAGGCAACTTGTCCCCAACCCAGCATGGGCACTGACTCCATTCTTTTCCCGGTCGAGGACCACAGCCTTAGACTTGGCGGTTGTAATTCTCATCCAACCTGCTTCACACTTGGCTGCAAACTACCCCAGAGTGCAAGCTGGAGGTCATGGCTCGATGGAGTCAACAGGACCACATCATTTTGCAAAAAGCAGAGACGAGATCCTAACATCTAACACCCTCCACCCTTTGGCTGCACCTAAAAATCCTGTCCATGAACAGGCAGCACCTACCAGGAACTAGACTTACTTACTGCCAGCAAACCAAGCTCTCGCCATGGAACTAGATAATACAATACCCTGCACTCCTGAAGCACCCCACAGGAATGTGCTCAATAGCCACCTCTAGGTCCACAAAACATATATAGACATATTTTATGGCCATTATAAAAACACAACTTTTTTTAAATGTAAAATTATGATTACTTCATATGTTACAGTAGCTAAAAAAGTAATCCTGTTTTTATCATGTATTACTTCAAAGTCAACTTAAAGTAATACAGTTATGCTGCTGTCACAAAGAGCAAAATTCAAAATGTGGGGCTGCCATACTTCTGAGATCATGACTTCTCCAACTTTTAAAATGTAACAATATCTGTATAAGATGGCTGGATGAACCAGTGTGTTTTATCATAGATGAACAAAGGTGAACTCTAACCTGCGAGTCTGCCAGAGTCTACACGGGGATCACATTTCGGTTTATATGATGTCGGCGAAAGTCAGAGTGAGTATTGGAAGAGTTTCACAGCGTGACCCTGGGGCAGTTAAAGCAGATATTTAAACCAGTTTGGCACAACGGTCTGCAGGCAGAGCGAGCTTCGTGCGATCGGAGAATACACAGAACTTTTTTCTGTAGACTTCATCTTGATTAGGGAGCCCGTTTGATTCCCTACTGTCAGGAGAGCTGGGTTCACCAGAATGTCAGTTTTGACAGTTACAACATCCACAGAAGGGGTGTATAACCCGTTGTGTTTAATCTCTCTGCAACATATCATTACTGGAGCAGAGACATGGACGAGGCATTATGGCTGAGAGTTCACAGTCATCTGTTTCCTCACCATTGGGAGCCATCTTCCTGGACTTTCAATTAGTCAAGACCATTTCATGCTAATGCTGCTATGATAAGCAGCAAATGACCGGCTCAATTACACTGAGCACAAATGAAACAGCGGTGGAACACTGTGAATTATGATGGGCAGTTGCCGCTACACTCACATAGCCTTTCGGTGACCTCTTCCTTTTGCTTTCATCTCTCTGTCTTCTCTCATTTGCACTCTTCATTCTTTCCACTGTCTCCTTCTTCTTTTTAATTCCCTGATTTGAGTGGGAGTAATTAATTAAGACATTAGTCATAGGATACAGAAATCATCCGTACTGGCAGCTTGTTGGTATTCACAATTCACTCATTTTCCCTGGAGAGGACCTGTTTGACTGAAAAGAACCCCAAAAGGTGCTAATTTGCAAATGACATGTAGATGGTCATGACCTCTGATCCACTTGTGATGGTTACATGGACATGCTCACATACGGTGGGTCACATGGATACAATAAATCCAATTGTGAAAGAGAAGAGTTACTTCTCTCAATGAGAATGTGCATGAGGGGAAGGGTGAATGAGAGTGCAGCACACACACACACACACACACACACACACACACACACACACACACACACACACACACACACACACACACA
>JAVDPK010000205.1:228527-239409 GCA_034780415.1 Cichlasoma orientale
CACACACACACACACACACACACACACACACACACACACACACACACACACACACACACACACACACACAAATAAATGATCTTTTCAAGAGGAACACAGTTATTAACTTATAAAATCCACAATCCAAGTGACAGCGGCAGATCTGACTTCCATTTCATTGTCATTTTTTTGGCAGTGGGCAGTCAAGAGAGGCACAGAGACTTTGGCAACATCAGAGGTTGCCCAAGAGGTAAATTACAGTATCTAGAGAAAAGGTAACTCCATTAATCTTAGGTCTTAAAACCTCACAGACTCTGCCAAAAACTTTGTAATTTACTATACTGCCAAGTGGAATAAAGGAAGGCTTCCTCCACTAGACCACATGTAAAAGTGAAGGCAAACCTAATGGTTTACTGTTTAATCTGCTGGAAGTGACCAAAAGAATAAGAACATGGATACAAACGGCAAGAGTAAGCTTCCTCTGAAAAGTGTCTGGACTCGTCCAGGAGTCATTCAGGAGGGGCTCCTCTGTGTCATGCTTGTTTATGGTATTGCAGTTGTGTGCATTTGCATACAGAGAGCCTACAGAGAGCCTACAGAGAGCCTGCAGACAGGGGTTTTCAACCTTTGCAAATGTCCTCCTGTGCAGTCCTTCTAAAACCCAACAGCGTGTAGCTCAACTGCACGTAGGTCGAGCGCTGATTAGTTGACAAGCCAGCTGGAACAGGGAAAGGAGCAACAGCAGAGTTCACTGGGAACAGGAGACTAGGGCTGCCACTATCAATTATTTTGGTAATCAAGTATTCTATCAGTTATTCCATCGACTAATCGAGGAGTGCGGCCATCCGAGAGGGGCTCAGAGTAGAGCCGCTGCTCCTCCACATCGAGAGGAGTCAGTTGAGGTGGCTCGGGCACCTGATTAGGATGCCTCCTGGCTGCCTCTTGGGAGAGGTGTTCCGGGCATGTCCTACCGGGAGGAGGCCCCGAGGTAGACCCAGGACACGCTGGAGAGATTATATCTCTCGGCTGGCCTGGGAACGCCTTGGGGTCCCTCCTGATGAGCTGGTGGAGGTGGCTGGGGACAGGGAAACCTGGGCTTCTCTGCTTAGGCTGCTGCCCCCGCGACCCGGTCCCGGATAAAGTGGAAAAAAATGGATGGATGGATGGATGGAGACTAATCGAGTAATGGGATAAGAAATATTTTTGTCTTATTAACAGTTCATGTGCGTATTTTAACTTCCGTAGATTTACTGCAGATTTGTCGCAGTGTGAAACAAACAGCGGTGGATGGAGCAGCTACAAAGTTCTCTTTTCTTCATGTTGCCGATCAGGTGGTTGATGAAGGACCTCCAGCTGTTTCCCAGTAAAGGTTTAATGGTAATTACAGGAACAAGCGCTACTGCTTTAGACGCTAGAAAAACATTTCCTTTCGCTCCACCTGAGCTCACCGTCTCGATAATGGCCCCGCCTCCTTGCACGTGACGCGCGTGTGCAGACAGACTGCACGTAAATTGTTACCGAACGGTTGCTAGTGCTAATGGCGGCACCCTGAGCGCTGCAGAGTTTAAATGAAGCATCGAAGCAACAAATTTATGTCGAGGATTTTTTTATAATAAAATTACTCGAGTTACTCGAGGAATCGTTGCATCCCTACAGTAGACACAAAAAAGCATCCAAGATCAAAAAATGCAGTATAAAATCCACAGACGGTGGCTGCAGCAGACCATTTTCGGTCATGTACGGTCTCCCCCAGGTGTCTGTTTCAAGCTTGTCCACCTGGAAGAAGACCCTGGGACGGACACCATACCAACAACCAAAAAGCTGGCTTCTTTCTCAAGCAACAGGTCTGTTACTGAGTGGGATTTTTTTTGTAAAGGATGAGTTTGTTCCCCTGCCTTATGCTTAATGCAGATGTTGACAATAATTTTCAGCAATATACTGTGGCATAACAGGCAAGTTGTGCTGTGATTGTAGATAATACAATTAAATACTGCTGATATTCAATTGTGTAGCAGAGCAGGGTTTAAAAGAGGGGCTTACCATGAGAGCAGTTGATTATGGAAGATATAAGTGGTGCACTTATGGTTGAGTGAGCAGGAAAGGAGAGCTGAACAGTTTAAAAACTTAAATGCACTTTTCCTTTAACAAAATGTGAAGCTTTCAAGTCCAGCAGCTGTGCATGCGTCAAAGTAGGTCGACCAATGAGGCTCCACTATATAAAGGATGTATCGTCAAACTTTTACAAAATTGTGTGGCCCACACAAGTGCACGGTGTTTGTGTAACTGAGTGCAGCTTGCAGCAGTAGCATACATTTACAGTTCGTAGTGCCTGAGGAAAACCTACTTTTTGGGTATCATTTTGGATCGAGTACAACCACTGAAGGCATTGCTGCACTCTGCATAACCCTTGATTACTACCATTATTTTTTACAATAACTTACAGAAATTTTACCCTTCTCTTTTAACATTTTTTTTTTTGCCAACTATTTACCGTTGACCTCTTCTCTCTGCTGTTTCTTCTTCCAAGTGGAGCCGGAGATACGAGGTCAATAACACAGTCACTGGTTTTCCTGTTAATTGACTGGTGTTCCTCACTGAGCTGTCATGTTTGACCTCAGGTCACAGTGCTAAAGGAATCCCTGACACAGCTGAGAGAGCAGCACCACCACAAACTGCTATCACGCATGACTTGACCTTACTATGCAAACTGCCCTGAGTTGAGTTGTTAATGTAGACTCAAAAACTTAAAGCTACTTTCAGCCGCTCCTTTATTCCAAAGGGAATAAGGTCTCCTCCCAGGATCAAACCACGGATCTTTTGCTTGTTAGGCCAAATGTATAATGCGCTACACTAGACAGTCATTCAAAAACTATTGAATTAAATTTTTTTCAAATCATCTGCAGGTGCTGGAACCATTTGTGACTGCACTGAGAACATTATGAGCTGATTCCCAGACAGCGGCTTCACTGTGTTCTCCCCTTATCAGATTCTGACACTCATCAGAGTATGAGGACACAGGCAGAGCATTTCCTAGGACCTCGGGCCCAGTGTGTAATGGGATATATGGCCTTTCTTAAACATAAAACAGGGTTTTATAAAGCAAGAATATACAGAAAGATGTGCACACTTCAGACATACATATGTCACACTGTAGGTAATTTTCTTTGTTTTTTTTAAGCAAGTCAAGCTTGACTGTACAATTTACTATTCAAAAACTAAATTGCATATAATTATGATTATAGTATTAATAATAGCATTAATGCTCCCCACAGTAAAGCCTTGCAGCTTCAGTCGTCCTCGCGGCCCCTGCCAAGATTGTAATATATGACTAAGTACACTGTTACTATTCATATCTATATCAATAACAATGTGTATTAAAATAAACTGTGTTGAATGAAACTGCTGCTTCTGTGCAACTGCTCCACTGATGTTTAGGCAGATCCCAGCAGGTCAAACCACAACAAAATACTGCAGCGTACAAATGTCAATGTCACCTCGAGCTCCAGCATCTCCATGTCTCTCTGTCTCTCCCTGTTGCTCTCCGTACGTCTGATGGAAAGGTCACCTGCTCAGAAGGATCTGAGCCCTCTATGGCTGATCTCTTCATCACAGAGCTGCCACACAGCCCATCAGTAAACATGTACTCGCTCAGCTGAGTCCTGACCTCCTCCTGCACCTCTCACGTTGTATGAGGAGGCGGAGCAGCTCACCTCTAACAGGGTTCGTCTTGTCAAATGTGCCACATATACTATGTCAGCAACAGTAAAACACCCCCTCATGAATCTGAAATACTGAGTGCTGCTTGAAGATAAATAAACAAAAAAAAAAGCAGCCCAACCCCACTGGGAACGTGACAACGGTCACAGATTTTTGAAGGGTGTTAAAACACAAGCTTAAGCTTGTTTACTTAAGGCTACGTTTTGAGCTCGTGTCTGTACGGGTGCATCTGTCTGACCTTTTCGGGAAAAAGGAAAAGCTTGCAGTTGGGACGCGTTTGCAGTCCAACTTTGTGAAAGGGCTGATTTTCATAAAAATCCATTATCTCTTCCTAAACCTTAATAAGTAGTTTTAGTGATTAAAATCTAGCCAAAAGAGTCAAAACCATAACAGTAATATTCTTCAAAACACCCTAACATAATATCAAGTGAACTAAAAGATATTGCTCTTGCACAGAAGATCCACCATGCTCTCCGAGCTGTATATAGAACATATGGCACGAAGTCCTTCAGATGCATTCATGTTTTTTGGGAAAGAAGTGGGTTAGCATGCTCAGTCCTTAGACTGTATTAGTGCAATGCTCACACACAGATACCTACTAGTTAGTTCTAAGTAACAGGCCTAAGAAAATACTCAAATTTCACTCAGTGAAACTGGATCGCAAACTTCTCGCTGTAGCGCACTGCAACCTGGACTACTTGTCAGATAATTCCATGAAATTTCTTCAAAAGGCACAAACAGAATGAAGGAGTCCGGTTAGCAGACCGCAGACATCTCACCTGTCAATCTCTGCTGCAAAGCTCCTACATTTAAGCCTCAACTGCATTCCAAGGATGAGTTACAAGAAAAAAAAAATCAGCAGCAAAACATTGAAAGCCTTGTGTACAACTCATGCCACCGACATGGTCCCCCCCCCCCCGCTAAATTAGAATTTCCTCAGACTGTTTATTAGAGGTGAAAATACTAAATATGACATTTCTGGAACATCCATGTATACTGTAAGAGTTTTACATATGTATGTGTGTGTCATCATATCTTTAAACTATGATGCAATGCTAGCTCGATCCAGTAGATGTTAAAAATGCCCGAGATCTGAAAAATAAAATCCCATTCAACTATACACTTGATTTTATTGTGTTTCTCACTCATTGGGTTTGATTGTGCGTGTGCTGGGCTCTATTTTTTTTTTTTTTTTTTTACAATGAATGATATTAATTCTTTATGGCAGTAAATCTAATACAACTCTTAGATGGTGTCTTTTCCAGAATGTAAGCCAACGCATGAATAATCCGCTTTGTCATATTATTAAACGTAATTGTGAATGCACGTTGAAAAGGTTTCCTTGGAGAAACGTTTAAAGCGGTAAATCTGACATGGTATAAATGCAAATAGGAACTTGAAACTACGCATATTTTATATGTTTTAATATGTTTAAAAGAAATCTGATATGAATCTCACAGGAAAACTATAGGAGTGCAAAGGGACACGAAAAGCCTGAAGGATGAATCATTATTTATGAAATGGGTCTGTGTCTTATGTGCATTAGTGTCAAATACAAAGTGTGCTGCTCTCTTTCTCCTCAGGCAAAGGGTATGAATATAAATGATGGCATTTTACTTTATGTAAAAATCTAGGCACGTCTAAACACACAGCGTACGCGCCTCTACAAACACATAAATATCGTATATATTATAGAATTCATAAAGCTCAAAACATATGATAATGTGTTTGTATCAGATTATAGCATCTTTACTGTACACCTTGGAGAAACTGTGTTTGTGATGTTTCCAGATGTGCGTGCAGATTTTATTACAGTCGATGTCTGAATGTGTTCTGTCTTTACTTCCTTCACCGTACAGCCTGCATGCCCTTTGACTACATCATCAAAAGGCTGCTCAGTTTTCCGGTATTATTTTTTGGATAGTTCTCTAGAAATCAATGTAATGTAATTTTTAATTTAATTTCTAGTTTTATTCCGTGCTGCTCATCCGCAGATTCACTTCAGTCTGTTGAGCTGGTGACATTTAATCCACAGCAGTCTTTGGCCTGAAGGAAATGTTGTTCATTTAAGGATAAAAAGAAAAACCAAGAGCACACAAAACTCAAATCTGTTTCATAATCTTCTGCACATAACAAAAGGGATTATAAAGGACCTGTATGAACAAGAGGTATGATTACACCACCCCAAACCTGACTGTTTTGGCTGCTGTATTTCAGATGTTAAAAAGTTGGGAGTAATGTCAGCCTATCTAACTAAAGAAAAAGTGTCATGAAGGTGTGGGAAAATGCACCCAAATGCAGATGTCAGACCTTATGAAAAATGTCACAAAAGTAACTACAGTAAGTTTTGTTCTGTCCTCCAATAACACTAAGTTCAAAGTATTCACTAAGTGCCCTAAAAAAGGTTAAAGTGATCCTTGTTCTGCTCTCACTGTTCGACCTGAATACAGTTAAGCAGACAGATGAACTCTTCGACCAGCGACAGGTGTATCGTCTTCTTTATTGATATGTTTCTAGAGTGAAACTGCGAGAAATTATAAAACACAGTTTTCAGTTGCTTGCTTGCTGTGTGAACACTACACATTCAAAAACATCCCATATATGTGGAAAAGCAAAACATGAGCTGCATACGGCACACAAACCAGAGTGCTTCAGTAGGCGCTGTGTAATTAACCCCTTTAACATGCTGGAGTAATTCACAAACAGAATGTAGCTGCATATTCATTACAAAGGCAAACCAAGGTGCAAAGATGCGAAGCATCACTATGTAACCAATGTTTCCACCAATGTAAACATCATTAACTGGGATTATCATAAACATTTTTAAACCAAAAATAGTAACAATACTGCTTGAAGATGTGCTAAACAGTGTTTTTAACTTCTGAGCTTATGTACAGGATTAGCGGTGGATGATCTTCAGTTCACTCACAGTGTTGAATTTTTGTTGACAATGCGCATCAACAACAGTGAGCTGGTTCACGTGTTTTAAAACCAACCAAATCAACTGAAATACTTTTAGACTCCAACACCAACATTCTTTCTCCATCACATAGCCCCACACATGAATAAGCCCCCAGAGCGTGTCATCCATCAGTGCACATTTCTTTTATTATTCTTCTGTATTTGTTTATTTAATAGGAGCAATGCACGTTAATGACCATCAGTATAAGAATATAAATCATTAATATACCAGATTGTGGTGAAACTGTCTATTTCCATCCAGAGTCCCCGGGCACGTCTTATAAAGGACGGATGGAAGTAATCCATCAAACCAAGTTACAGATGATCACAGATCTGGTTTGCCATAATCCATCATTGGCGCTCTCACTACGGGATCGTATCACTTCCTGTTCCTATTACTGAGCGCAATGGTGTTTTTGCGTAGCTCAGTCTGTGTAGCTTGAGATAACTTATTTCAAAGTGTAATGTTCACATGCTTTATCTAAAGCACTCTCTGTTGAATCACCTGCAAATTATATTCACAGTATTCACTTGTTTTTTGGGGTTTTTTTTTTTTTTTAGGGATTTGCTAGCTTAGCTTTACACCATTGGATGACTTTTGCCAGACTTTTGGCAAACCATCAGGTGACTCGGGAGAGGACAGCGGTGCTCTGCTCACACAGTTTATAGTGCAGGTGGAGCTCTGCTGACTTCAACTGAGGCTATAGTCGGGCGGTGGAAGGAATACTTCAAGGACCTCCTTAATCCCACTGACACGCCTTCTGTAGTGGAAGCAGAGTCAGTGGGGATGAGGGGGATGACTTGCCCATCACTGGGGGTGAAGTCAATGAGGTGGTTAAACAACTCCTTGGTGGCAGGGCCCCTGGGGTGGATGAGATTCGACCTGAGTTCCTGAAGTCTCTGGGTGTTGTGGGGCTGTCATGGTTGACATGCCTCTGCAACGTCATGTGGAGATCTGGGGAGGTGCCACTGGATTGGCAGAATGGGGTGGTGGTCCAGATCTTTTAGAGGGGGGACCGGAGGGTGACCTCCAACTATCGGGGAATCACACTCCTCAGTCTCCCCAATACGGTCTGTGCCAAGGTGCTGGAAAGGAGGGCCCATCCAGACTACGTGTGTTTTGTGAGAAGGCATTTGACTGTGTCCCTCTGGGTATCCTGTGGGGGGCTGCTGCAGGAGTATGGCGTGTCTGGCCCGTTATTGCAGGCCATTCAGTCCCTGCTGCCTGACGGCATAGCATTACACTTAGCCAATTATCTTTCATATAGTCAATGCATAAGTTAACTGGTTAACTGCGTCCACTGAGTGTGAATATAATCTGTGTACAGTAAAAAATCCAGCAACTAAAATCAACAGTTGCCTTCATTAACACTTTCTATGTGACATCATGGAGGTTAATATAAATAGCATGTTGCCTTGGGAACATTTTCTGTGTTATATATTAATGCATTTAGTCTTTTTTTTCGTTGTTAAATGACATACAAAATATTTCAAATAAAGATCAGGGCTAAGGTGTCATTAGCTGGCAGTATGGTGTGAAATAGCATGTGAAGAGTAAAAAAACTGAATCTGACAGCACACAAATGAAACTGGTGTGTGTGTGTGTGTGTGTGTGTCATGATACCAGTATAAAATGTAACATTTATAAATGGAACATACCAAGTTTCCACTGTTAAAAATTATCAAAGTACAGCAAAGATGGGCCTCTCAAAAATTTTCCCTTCATGTTAATACACTGATGATGTTTCCTCAGAAAAAACAAAAAAAACAAAACACATTTTATGATACAACTTTTTTTTTTTAGATGTTTTAGTCCAAGGTTTGATTTTTAGTTTTTGGTGTTATTACAATGTGGACAGAAGATCGCCGTTGTTACTGCATATATGGAACATTCACAAAAAAGCCAACAAATTAAAACAAACTAGATGTGGATTAACTTCTATGTGAACCCAAGTTTATAATGCAAAACTGAACGAGGAGCATCAGTTTACCTCCTCTGCTTTTTGCCTTTGTTCTTGGGTTTATTACAAATTCATGACTGCCTCAGTTCTTTATTTCTTTACTACATTTTTGGCCTCCTATGCCCATCTTTGTTCTTCTTCCAGAGGATATGAAGGAATATTGCTTTTCTCTCTTTCTCCTGCTTTCTTCCACGCTGGCTCACTTGCTCTCCCTGGACAGTCTCTCAGACAGCAGAGTCACAAACCACATTAACCTTTAAGAGCTAAAAATCAATGTCCTGTTGTTAATTTGTGCTAATTTGCTTCCACTTAGTTTTACAGCAGCCTTCACCCCCCCCCCCCTCCTGATTTTTTTTAACATCTGCTTGCAGCTGATGTGAACATATGGCAGTTCTTGCAGACGTTAGCATTTTTTTTTTTTTTGGTCCTCAGCGCACGTATTCAGTGCCCCCCTGGGTCCAACGTAGAGAAAGAAAAGAACCTATAAGTTGCCTTTAGGCGTAGTGTATAGTTTATGAGGACTTCAAAGAAACCTAAATAGGAGTCAGTGATGCAGAATGTATGTCTTTTCAATTTCCAGTCCTCACTTTAAGTCAACATATACAGATGGGCTTGTTGTGTGTGAAGATTCCCAAGAGATAAAGTTAAAAGCCACACATGGAGTGCAGCTAGATGACTGATCTGCAGCTCACAGGACATTAAACTGGTTTAAACGATGAGGGAACGCTGTCGCCTTTTTCACATTTTACGGCTAAACATCACAAAAACACAGCAGGCAGAAATGTAATAATTTTAAGCACTGATGAGCATTTGATAAGCATGATATGAAAATACACATTTTAAGCTTACGTATCCCATAGGATAAATACAGTTTTAACATTTCTAACAGCTCAAACAACTGAAAATCAAGTTAAAACTCTATACTAACTTTGTACTAGGAAGCCCAGTTCCTCCTGAGCCAAAAAGGTGATTGTGCTGACATGTGGTTCCAATGTGCAGCGGTGACACTTTGTGTTTGAGCAAAATTTTAAACTTCTGCAAGGCTGCTAGCAGTACAAGTTCAGGGAACTCCGCCCATAAAAATCTAAAAAATATGTCTGATTCTTTTGGGCTCGTAAACCGTCGAGTCTTCTACTGAAAAAAATAGATAGATTGACTCAGCATCATTGCCAGTGAGGACTCCCGACATGGCGTCTCAGTTCTTTGGATGCAGGAGGTAATGTTTGCTCGCTGCATTACTTTGAGGGCCACAGTGAAATTGCAAATGCACAAGAGACAAGTGATCATAACCAGACTTTCAGGTAGTAGTCCGGGGCTGGCTGCAGTCCAGACCTTATATCAACTGAAAGCATCACGAAATGAAAAATATGACAAAGAACACCCAGGACTGTTGAGTAGCTAGAACCTTATATCAGGCAAGAATGGGAAAACATTCCTGTCCCAGAAGTCCAGCAACTGATCTCCAAGATGTTTACGGACTGCTGTTAAAATAAGAGGGGATGCTGCACAGTGGCAAACATCTCTGCCAACTTTTCTGAGATGTGTCGCTGCCTTCAAATTCAAACTGACATTTTTTTTCTTAATATAGTACCTTTTTACCAAACATCTGATGTTTTTTCTGTGCTCTATTGTGAATCAAATATGGATTTATGGGATTTGCAAATCACTGCATTTTGTTTTTATCACCTCCGCCAAGAAGGTTTTGTTTTTGGTAGTGTTTGCATGCGTGTCATTCCGTCTGTAAACACAATAGAAAAGTTTTGAATGAATTCTGTAAAACTTTGTAGGCGTGCAGAGAGGGATCATGTTAACGATTCGTTAAAATTCGCCTTACATCCACTGAGGTCTTCAAGGTTAACGTAATGATTTATTGGTGGAAAATTGACAAAAAGACTTGGTAACTATGATTTTTACAAGTGTGATGTGTATTGTCAACATAAAGAAAATACCGTATAAAGACTTAAAATATCATGTGACATTTGACCTCTGACCTCTCCTTAAAAGGTCAATAGATTTATCTGAAGGTCAAAGTGATAATGATGCTATATAGCATAATTTAAAACTATGTTTCTTACTGCCATTGTTTGTACTGACTACATATCGGCATATAGAGAATGATATGTGGGGATTCTAAATATTATTGTGTAATAGCCAATAATCATTCACCAAGTGCAATATTCACCATCTTTGTAATTCCTCCGAAGCACATCCAGACACAAGTGGTTTTCTCACACTGACGAATTTATTACAAATCCAGCACGTAA
>JAVDPK010000205.1:250590-262127 GCA_034780415.1 Cichlasoma orientale
ATTAAATTTATAGAGACTTTAAACATAACAGTGGTTTAACCCCCCCCCCCCCCCAAAAAAAAAAAAAAGAAATAGAAACCATGGCAGCCTAAAAGTAAAGGTCTGTGGCAACAACGGAATCACATCATCCACAAAACATACTGTAGAGTGACAAACACAGAACAACCTCTCTTTAGAATGCTTAATTTGTATATTCATGAGCTTATTTTTAATGGCATATCCTTCACATACAAAGTCTTGGCTTAAAGCCCATCACTGTTTCATTGTTTGTGTTATTCTGGTGTGGTGATGTAGTGACTTTGAAGAACATTGCAGAAAAAAAAGTTTTTGTTTTTGAGGTAGTTTCTTCTAATATGACATTAAAAATAATGGAATTATATGTAGATAGAAAAGCTCACAGGTTTCTCTGCAACACAACATAAAATTAAATGCTATTACATTAGTAATACACAGTAACTTTGACAGTAGGTTATTTGCATGTTAAAGAATACAGTGCATCTTCTTTATCCAATATTTTTTTCTAATGAAAATAATACACTTTAAGATCAGTAATCATCCCCCCATAACCACAAAATCCGAACTCAGTAGGGATATTTGAGTATTTCTCACACTTTTATAAATACACAATATCACAACCTCAGCCAAAATTTAGAGGCCACGGTCCGCCCACACGTGGCCGTGGTGTTTTCACTTGTGCTGCCTGGTTAGACCTGTTCTCATGAACAGTGTGGGTGTCTACACACTGATCTTGATGGGCTTTCTTCACAGCAGACCTTTACATTTGTCACCATGCAAAAAGCAAAAATGTTACTGATTCTGTGGACCCAAAAACAACAGATAAACCAGCGTGTAACGGTGAAAACAAGTTTATTAGAATCAATTTTTTTTTTTTTTTTTAAGGCTGCAGGAACCAGGTATGCAAACAAAACTGAAGAAGCATAAGAAGTGCCAGAGATGCCAGCAGGATCAACAAATTGATTCACATGGCTGGAACCATCATTGGTCAGAAGTTGGAGGCATTGGAGTCAGTGAGGGACAGGAGGTCACTGAACAAACTGCTCTCCATCATGGACAACCCATTTCACCCATTCCCCTCCACACTGCTGAGGCAGCAGAGCTCCTTCCCCCTCAGACTGATTTAACCCCACAGCCATAAAGAACACTTCAGGAAATCTTTCCTACCGTTTAATAGCTCTTCGTTCTGTGACAGGTGAACACACCTGCTGGGACATAAGATCCCACACACATAGTTTTTGTATATCTTCTTGTGGCGATCTTTCAGATTCCTGGTGTACAAATTATTTATTAATGCAATTTGCACTACTCTTTTGCACAATGCCAGTCACACAATTACTCTTCTTTACCTACATTTTAATATTTCATTTATTTTGTTTTTATTGCTGTTGTATATGCATAGCTTTGCACTCTGTGCCTGTGGCATTTCTACTCTCACTTTATTTATTGTAGATTATACCATTTTCTTGCTGCTATAACATAACACTTGGCAACAGTGGGAAGGAAAAACTGCCTTTTAACAGGAAGAAACCTCCAGCAGAACCAGGCTCAGGGAGGGGCAGCCATCTGCCACGACCTGTTGGGGGTGAGGGGAGGGAGACAGGACAAAAGACACTATAGGAGAGAGAGACAGTTTAATAACTGCTAATAATTAAATGCAGAATGGTGTATAAGCACAGAGTGAAAAGAGGTGAGTAAAGAAGAAACACTCAGTGCATCATGGGAACCCCCCCAGCAGCCTAGGCCTATTGCAGCATAACTAAGGGAGGATTCAGGGTCACATGATCCAGCCCTAACTATAAGCTTTATCAGAGTTTTAAGTTTTAAGCCTGTTTAGAGCCAATGCGGCAATTGTTCTACTGCAGCAGGTTATTGCTGGCATAATTTTTTATCATTATTTATTTCATGAGCAACAAACTTCAGAGTAAACCTTGATCATTCTGACAGATCAGTGCATTTTTGGGATGATGGTCACTCCTGCAGACAAAGATTTTCCCCTTAAAGCATGCTCCTCGTGCATAATGAGTAGCATTACCACTCGTGCCACAGCTGAAAGGAAAAGGAGTGCAGCATCTAATTGTCAGTGAGGCAAAGATTTGAATGACTCTAATTAGATAGGAGTAGTGCACTCCTGGAAGTCACTGGAAGAACACCAAGTTGGTTGCTAATTATAATACGGGTTTAGCTAAACCATTTCCTTCTGCTCCACATCCACTTCAACAATTAGCTGCTGAGGTAAACGGGAAAGTGGACGCATGTAAGCTGATTGGTGTAACTGGCAAAACATGTTTTGGTGTAGATGTGTTCAGGCAGGTGACTGAGAGCAGAATGGCAGATTGAGGGCACCTGGTGGGTGATGGGATGAAACCAAACCAGCCAAAGAGCCGGTTTAAAGTTGAGGCAAGCATATAGGAAAGCTAGCTAAAATTTATCACACAGTATCTAAGTGATTTTTGAGCATTATTTCACTTTATAATGTTTTCACTAATTAAATGCTGATCTGGTGGAAAGAACCGAGAGCTCTTGTCAGTGCTGGACTTTGGAGTGTGAACATATGGCTATTTTCTGCATATAGTACATACTAGTGTTCGCAAGATATGAATTAAGCATATAAAAGTATTATTTGTTATCCAAAAAAAAAAAAAAAAAAAACATCAGCAAGCCATGATTTTCTGGCAGTGAGTAAGCAAAGCATAATATGAGGACTATAAAAGTGTAGCGACTGAAATGACATCATAGATGATTCACATCATTGCTCCTTGGAGAGCTGAGGTGGAGGTAAGGCTTTACTGCTGTTTGTCAGCATTACCAACCCAAATTGCCAATTTAGTGCATATCACACTCTTTAAAGGAGACCTATTATGCTCATCTTACAATCTATAGCTTTATTTCTGAGCTCTACTGCAGTAGCTTTGCATTATTCACACATGAAAATCAACCTTATTTATCTGCGGTCGGCCTCAGTCTGAAACAATATGTTTAGCTCCTCCCTCTTTAAGGCCACCCTCCCTTTAAGCCAGCTTTCTTCTGACTGGCTGTCCTTCGTAAAGAGAGGGTTTGAACTGCAGAAGGGCTTCTGTACTCACTCCCAGAGGGATATACTGTAGCTCAGATGACCACAGCCCCCCTCCCTTTGCCTGGTTCTGCTAGAGGTTTCTTCCTGTTAAAAGGGAGTTTTTCCTTCCTACTGTTGCCAAGTGCTTGCTCATAGGGGGTCGTTTTGACTGTTGGGTTTTCTCTCTAATTATTATAGGGTCTTTACCTACAATAAAATGCGCCTTGGGGCAACTGTTGTGATTTGGCGCAATACAAATAAAATTGAATTGAATTAAAGCTATCCACACTTACTGACAACATACACAACAGTATAAATGACAGAAAATAAGGAAAAGCATGTTAGTTTTAAAACTGTGAGATGGGACTGGCCTTGGCAAAGAAGTCTTCACATGCCCTGTTGTATTTTTATTACTCTCATCAGGCTAATGTGTTCGATGCCATCTTAACATAAACAATGATCTACTCAGACTAAGAACACCTACCTGTGTTTGTAGGTCTGCAAAGAGAAACAGAAGGCAGACTTGTGTGGCTCACAGGTAAACCCTGTGAGGAAAGTTTGCGCCACACTGAGGTCATGAAAAGCCAAATGATTTTACATCAGTTAATAAACTGCAGCTGATACTGATGGCAAGGCTCTCTGCGGGCCTGACAGGAAGTCCACAAATATTCATCTCATGTGCAGCCATCTTTTGGAAGCTGTAATAATCACATTTTATAGATGAATAACCTGGAAAATGTTCTTCAGGATATTGTTTCTATAATTGTTTTCAAGCTGTTCCAGCTCCCATTCACTCGGTGTAGTCCAACAGAATAGCTGGCAAATTATTTCTTGCTGCATTCTTTTATTATATATATTGTGTGCATTTGTTTGATAGTCATTCCTTTGATGCTGCTGCTCCTACATTGTTTTCTTATTCTTTTATCTTTGATAATAGTCTTCTTCATGAATTAGAACACATGTTTGCATGCTTTGATGTTGGGTTTTATCTCTAGAACTTTGGTTTAAAAGCCTTTGTTCAATAACTTAAGATGAATTTAAAGAACAATGCAGCAAAGCAAAGCTAACACTATACAAGAAACTTTACTATGATCACAGCTGCAGCCCACTGTCTCCAGTGCCTAATCATCAATAGCCAAAAGGCTAAAAATAATAATAAAAAAAAAACAGTAGTAATATAATTTGTATTTAAATCTCTGAAGACAGCATGTTGACTTTGGTTTCAGGGCTTTAGAACCTTGAGAGACAACTTTTAAAAGCAGGTTTTCAACCTGGGATCATTCTGAAGTCTGGGTTCAAAGTTAAAAAGCGGCCTCTGTCCATCACATTACAAGAACAGCACAAGAGGAGTGGTTACTTAATTTTGACATTGCACCCTACCTAAGTCAAGTTGCCTGTGATGCCTTAAGTAATTACTTCAAACACCATCTAGAGTGCCTTTCAACAATATTAGCTCTTGGATCTTCACATTTGGGTGGTGAGCTCAAACCTAAGAGCTCAAAGAGAGTGCAACTTATTTCAGCAAAGAAGAATTGTTCTGTCTTTTTCTGATAGACATCTGCCTGACATAGTAATGATGTCCTTGATCTTTCCGTTCTGATATAAGTGCCAAAGCAGAGGTTTACAGGTTTCACGCAGATGGAAAAAAGAAAATCTTTTAAACTCCTGTTCAGACATGCTAGGAACATGGCTGCAGGCAGTGTTGCTCTGCTGATCTTTCATCCTGGTTCAAAATGAAACAGATTGCCATGAAAATTTCTGTAGCGTACCAAAGGCTTTGTATTCTGACACTTCCTCTGGTGCTGTAATGACATCATGGATGGATATAAACAGACTTTATTGATCAATCTTTATTTTCTATGAATTTTTAACACAAAGATGTCAAACTGTCACATTGCGGTTCAGTAACAATACAAATGACTAAACTGTTGATAAAGACTCCACTAGGTTTACAAGAAACTGTCAATCAATTACAATCCACACAGCATTATCACCACAGGCTAAAGATGGAAAGGTCATCAGCGTCACTGAGGGGCAGATTTTGTTGGCTGACTGGCAAGGTCACACCCTAGGTGTGTGTGGCTCCAGTGTTTGGGGGGGTAGGGGGGGGTCTCTTCATGGCTTTTAAATTTGCTGGATGAGGAGTTGGGGTCAAATAGTGAGCTGTTTATTTGACTAATGTAAAAGTTCTTGCAATGTATAATTTCTTAGCTCTGTTTACTTTAACGCGAGTCTCATTAACCTGTTAAAACCATGCAGACCAGTTACCTTAAAAAATGTCAAGGTCCTCCAGCCAGCAGTCTGGTGTATTCTCTCTCTCTCTGTTCTTGTTGCTCTCTTTTTTTTCCTCCTCTTTCTCTGTGTGTTTGTGCGCGCGCTTGATAACCACACCTTTGTGTTTCAGTGGCCGTGTCCTCCTGGGTTCCCGCTCTCCTGCTCAGCACACCTGGAGCTGATGAGCACACCTGTGAGCCATCAGCTCATTTTGGCTGCTACTTAAGCAGAGGAGCGACCTTTGGTTGACGCTTGATTTTTGTGCTCTATTATATCTGTTTGAACCGCTTTGGGCAAAAACCTGCCCTCTTATGCGTGTGTCTTATCTGTGCACATTTCCCTGGCATCCCCAGAGAGAGAAGCTGTGACTGAAGAGTGTGAGAGGCTTGTTTTGGATCAGTCTGTTCTGTGGACTTGGACCCTTGCCTGTGTGTGTGAGAGAATTACTGATGTGTATGGACTTACCCTTTTGTGTGTTTGGACTTTGTTGTCTGGAGACTCACGTTGTGATGTTGTTGATTATCCTAACTGTAAATAAACTTTTGGAACTTTTAGTCACAAGTCCCGCATTCATGCATCTCAGCTCCTCACAAAAGACTGCAAATTTCCAACTCTTTAAAACTTATATAGTATTTGATTCACAGAACTTAGATGAATTGTTCCAATTACAACATCTGTCCAAATTTAAAAAATTCAGTTCAAGTTGAATATAATAATGAGCACCTACAGACATAGACATGTCAATTTTAGTATGCCATGTTGACTGTTACGGTCTAGTTCTCCAGGGAAACTAATTTTAGTTTTATAAAAGGATATTGAAGAGATCAGGATTCAAAACCTAAGTTCAAATATGGCCCCTTATTAACCAGCCAATGTGGCTCCAATAAGCTTCATTTAGAGTTGCCCCTGCAGCCGACAGTGCGACCATTATTTAATTTAGAGTTTACCTGCTGTAAACACCTCAAGTACCAAAATGTATTCACTGTGTCAACTTCAAAACAAAAAATAAGCTATGAACTTGTTTTTCACCTGCTGGAAGAGTGAAAATGTGTTTTCAGGCACTCAAGGATAGCTAGCCTGTACTGTTAGCATTAATAAGCTATTTAGGCTGCACAGAGAAAAATTAAAATAGTTAAAACTAGATTAACAACTTACCTTTATTATTCTTCAGTAGCGAAAACAAGCCTCCAAAAATGGTCAAGATCAAAGCACAATCAGGCTTTTTCCTCTTCTGCCACGAGAACAAAGGGAACAGTTAAAATTTGAAATGGGCTACTGCGCATGCTCCCACCCAAACAGCTGCTCCGATTAATCCATTGCTTCCTCATAATGTCATTGTTTCCTCTGTTAGTCAAATGCTTTAAATTACCATCACTCAAAGTGAGTAAACTTATTTTCACCATTTAATTAACAGTAGCATATATATATATATATATATATATAAATAAAGGTAGTAAAAAGTATATATTCTTCCTGGCCAAGTAAAGTTAACAATGGTATGTGTCAGGAAAGCTACTGGAATTTACAATGTAATGAGACAGCAAATGATGGTGGAACCAGCTGATTTTTTTTTTTAAACCACCAGCACTAACTCCCGGGAAGAACCCAGGCTTGGTTATTAAAAAAATAAATAAATAAAAATTTCAGAAAAAGTTTCCAGACAGAATGAACAGAAGTAACCAGTGAATTGGCTACAATCAAAAGAGTCCGTCACTGATCCTGAAGCCAAGCTTTTGTAAAGTTGCGTTATGTGATGTAAACCAGTTTAGGGACATTATGACTGATACATAACATTGCTGAAGAAAAAAAAAGTGAAAAACAAATGAATTTAAAATATATTAAGAAAAAGAAAATAAGAGAGGTTTTCTAAACAAGAAAAACCCTCAGAATCTTTTACCAGCTGAGAGAAGATCCTGCAGGGTGGTATGCAAATGCCTGAATCGCAACCTGTCAAGAAATCCAAATTCAGCTGAAGCACGTGTCCTTGCTTACCCCTGTGGAGTCCTTACACACTTTATTATTCATTTCCAGACATCACTTGTGGCTCCTGGCCATATTTTCCAAGTGCAGAGAAGGAAACATCCTTGAGAAGCATCAGGCAGCAAGACGGGGAGTAATGTTAGCACTTCAGCTCACTCCAAAGGTGTTGCCAATCGATGCAGACGAGCAGAGCACCACAGAGGAATGGACGGGACGTAGAATAGCATATGGCCAGGCACTATCATTCTAATAGCAGCTGTCTGTGAATGACGGCCTTCGGCACGGGGTACTCAATCCACCTTGTGCTGTTGAACAGGCCTGCATCTGCTTATCTCCCTCAGAGAGCAGAAGAACACTTCTGTGCTTAATAAACAGGGTTCTCTTAAGACACTACTGACTTGCTACGAAATAGACAATGCCTGAAAGGATATTATTGCCACAACTTTTGCACATTTGCACAATATGCGTCTTAAAATATAGTGTAATTATACAACAAATACTTGCTGCCTACATGTTTCTGTTATTTTAGTTTTTATCTCTGCTACTGAGAAGTTCATAAAGTGGTTCAAAACTTCAAACTTCTTATTTTTTCTACCATATGATTATGAAGTATTATAGGAATCTATCCTAAACACCAAAGGACACAAAATTATATTGAAAGCTACTGTAGTAGTATAAGACATGGGATGGAAAAACATAGCCTACAGTGCAGTTTATATATATGAAAAAAAAGGAAAATTCCTCACTCACCCTGTGGGTGGTCTGTGTGCTCTACCAAATGCCTGGGAGCTTGAGGGTCCTGCACAGTATCTTAGCTCTTCTGGACAGAGATCTCGGATGACGTTCCTGGAGCCACTCCCCCAGTTTGGGGTCACTGCCCCAAGTGTTCCAATTACCACGGGGACCACTGTTACCTGTACCTTCTATATCCTCGCTCAGCCCTCGGTATTTCTCAAGCTTCTCGTGTTCCTTCTTCCTGACGTCGCTATCGCTTGGCATTCGTACATCTACCACTACGGCCTTCTTCCTCTGCTTCTCCTCCACTACTATATCCAGTCATCACCGGTTTGCCTGTCTGTACATACATTGCTGTCTTTGGAACAATACCATGAGCGATTGAAGCCATAGCAGCTTGGTTGTTGCCTTGATTAACAAGGTCCGTGTCAGGTGTAGAGGAACCAGGACATACTGATGATAAGTGTGCTACTGGACACGGGGTGAGAAAAGGGAACTGCAGGAAAGCTACTACACATACACCCCAGTGAAAGGATTTACATGACGAGGATGTGGACCATCCAACATCTAGACTAACACAGAAACAAATAGTAGCTCAGTGTTCCAACATCCACAAGAAGTAACTGCTAAAGCAACTAGAGTTTGAAGAGGTACAACACTAATGCTACGACAAGGGGGAGCCAGGATGTCAGGTCAGAGGGGAGATATCATCATCCCCACATTCTGAGACTGGGTACCAATCCCCAAGAGCAACTGGGATGTTGAATGCCAGAGCAGCTGACTTGAAAGAGAAACTCAAGTCTAAGCTGGAAACCTGGACCCTCCATGGCCGATTACAGAGACTACGTGAAGTACCCTCTGAAAGTCTGGTATGCCTGGTAGGTTAATTGGTGATGCTAAATTTGTGAGTATGAATGATTGTTTGTCTCTCTCTGTGTTAGTCCTGGGATAGACTGGCAACCTGTCCCAAGTGTACGCTATCTCTCACCCAGCGTAAGCTGGGATAGGCTACAGCCCCCTTGTGACCCTGAACTGGATAAGCAATTAAGAAAATTGATTGACAGGCGGATGGATTATCAATTAGAAGTGACAGACGGTCTTTCACTTTTCTCCCTCTCGCAATTAGCATCACTGCCTTGTTGCTTGCTCATCCACGAACCCAGCAGAGAGAGAAAGAAAACACTGCTCTTGGGCAAGATGAGTAACACACCACTGCAAAGTAGTAGGATACTATCCACACATTTTTCCTATTCCTTCATGGAAAAGCAATCTACTAAACGTGTCATAACCAATAGAGGTAATTCTTTCAGTGGACACAACGTGCAGTTTTTAAAAGTTTTATTTTACAAGCACCCAGGTTAAAGCAGAGACGGCAGGCATGCAGGTAAGTCTTTGGTAGGTGAAAAAAGGAACAGACAAGCTCAGGATTCTTTCCAATGTCTTTTGAAACATCCATGCTTATCTCTGGAAGGAATTCATTGTTACCTCATCAGTTCCTAATAAATAAATCTTCAAGCGTAAGTCGAGTGGAAGACATTCCTTTTTTGACCATCAGGAACACACGTCAGCCATAGACTCCTTTTTTGAACTTGTTTGGTGGAAATTACCCTACAGGAGGGTTGTTGGGAAGCAGAGAGAGAAACAACATTAACACAAAGACTTCACTAGAGATTTCAACGAGCATCAGAGAGCCTGATTACCACAACTAATGCAACAACAATCTGTTGAGGAGCGAGAGCTTGAGCTGGTCCTTAAATACAGTCGGGCAATGAACTGAAACAGGTGTGTCAGCTGAAGAGCGGGAGACTGGCATGCTTCACGAGTGGGCGGAGCCCAAGGCAGGACTTGCATAACTCAACCTGAGAGCATCGGGAAGACACGAGATGAGAGAGAGCAAAAGAGGCAGAAAAGCGCTGACCAGCCCTAGACCATGACAAAAATGGCATAAAAAGTACTTAAATCCAGCAACATAATGGCAACTGAAGCATGGTGATCACTGCTGTGAGTGGTAGATGATTTGTGTTCTGTTTTGTTTGTCTGAATTTCAAAATTTAAATAAATCATCTACTCTGCTGTTCATAGAGACTACAGGCATTTTGACCTCTTGACCTCTCCTTTCCTCTGTCTATCTTATTTAAAGTTGTGCCAATAACCTCTACAAATTTACAGGATTTCACCTGAGATGAATCAATAAGGAATCACTAAGAAAGGAGTGTCATACTAACCTTTGGACTTTAATCCTCTTAGACAAATTGAGCCTATACTGAAGGCTATTTTAATTAAAACTGTAATTATTAAAAAAAATGCCATGATTCATTTTAACACTATGTTGGTGGCCATTTTTAATCATTTCCATAATGCTTATTTATATCATGGTGATTTCCAGGTTTTCTTGTTTACCTTTGTCATGGTCCTGGGCCGGTGGTTCTTGTAGTGATGTTCTGTTTTGTTGTATTTTCTGGTTGTGCTTCTTAATTTTTCTTACAGTCTAGTTTCTCAGTTTGTTGTAGTTTTGTATTGTTTTTGGTTTTTAGTTAATTATATGCTATTCTGATTTCCCTGTGTTCTCATCTTCCCATGTCCTTGTGCTCCTCTGTGTATCTGTCTCCCCGTGCTCTTGTATGCCAGTCTCCTTATGTATCAAGTCTGCGTGTACCGTGTTTGGTTACTTCCTGTTTTATTTTGACGGTCCTTCCCATCTTCATCCTGCGTGCTTGTGTTTTGTTTTACCTCCCTGAGTCTCGTTAGTGTTATTCTGTTCACCTGTTTGCCACAGCTGTTTCCACTCACACCTCGTTCCCTCTGTGTATTTATTGTCTGAATTTTCCCTGGTCAGATGTCAGTCTTGTTGTCTTATGGCTGTGTTTCCCTGTGTGCTCAGACCTTCAGTAATCCTTAGTTGCTTTTCCAGTACAGGTTTCCTTTGTTTGATTTTGCTGCCTTGTAGTGATGGGAAGTTCGGCCCTTTTTTTTTTTAGAGAGCCGGCTCTTTTGGCTCGGCTCCCAAACAGCTCCTCAGACTGTAGTTAAAAAAAAAATGTGTAAAATGAATTACTTTTCCTCACCATTCCTGCATATAGCCTCTATATGTAAACCCCATCTTACTCTTTCCCGTCTCTGAGCAAACTTTGCAGGAGATGCTCCCTCTGTGTTTGATCTGTGTGGAGTCACTGTGTGGCGCGTCTCTGCCCCCACCCTGTTGCTCCATGTAGACACGCACATCTTAACCAATCACATGCGGCTTCCACAGAAAGGAAAAAAAATGAACGAAAAGAATCAGGAACCGGCTCCCGTTGTTCACTTCAAAGAGGCGGATCGTTCGCGACCGACCCATCACTACTGCCGTGGTTTATTTTTCTTCCCCTATGTTCCGCTGCTGTAATAAAGGCTCTTTTTTTTTTATTTTAATTTATTTAAAAAGGGACCATGTACAATACTAACATAAATGTTACCATTTGATGCATTGTACCAGAGTTAG
>JAVDPK010000205.1:262227-273195 GCA_034780415.1 Cichlasoma orientale
CCAAAATCTTACAATGATGATATTGCATAGATTTTTTTGTCCATAGTTTTTAGAGTTTGTTTATAAAGAGACTCCAGACTCCAGTGGCTTAATGACGGTTTCCCCAGCTTGTCCCCAACATGTTATACATTTGGTTCATCTTTTACCACCTTCTCCTGCGTCCTGCTTTTGCGTCCTCTCCACCTTCACACGGCCTGCGCCCTCTCATCGTGGCAACCTTTGACTTCAGTAAATGCACACAACAGCCTAACCAAGAGGCACTATAATGTCAGCTGGCCAAATTCCCACAGATAAGCTGAGAATGAGGCATTAATGTAAAAACCTGCTTACATTCCTGTTCTCATGGCAGTGCACAACTTAACGATTTAGCAACTAAAAAGCTTCCAGACACCATCTCTAATTCAGTTCCCTCTCCCACCCGTTAACTTACAGGCCCGTCATTAGTTAAAGGCAGCTGTTTGGGGTGATTCAGCATTTTGGGGAAATGAAGATCAGGATGGTTGGTGAGGTTGAAATACTGAGAGCACTCAATGAAATCCTTTGAGTTAATTGGAAAATGACACAAAGCTGAGAAAGAGGTTTCTTAGTTGTTTACAGCATTTTACAAAGATACTTAAGAAAAGTCATGTTTGTGTGCCCGGAGGAACTGCAGTAACTCCCCTCTGTTTTGCTTAAAAGGATGCTCACTATCATTTTAGTTTATTAAGTATTGACTGCTTCTCTTTAATTGCTAATGGCTTTAAACTTTTAGCGACAATCTACAAAGAAGAAATTCTGAGTCACAGATGAAAAAAAATGTGCCCAAGTCTTCTCTTTCCAGCGAATCCATCTTCTAAAATAGATGGTCAACTTTTAAGGCACTTTTTTTTTTTTTTTTAGATACTTTCGTGACATCGTCAAGCTTTGGAAAGACTTTTTAACCATTAATTCATTTATCCTCCCCATACTGTTGCCAAAAATTATTTATAATTTCTGACAGTGAGAGTGGGAATCTGCCTCCTGGCAGGAGGAGAACAGGAAGAACGCCAGGGAGTAAAGTTATATCTTTAATTAATTAACACGGACAATGTTATCTTTCTAATTCCAGAGGCAGGTTTTTAAGGCAGAAGGTCCCGGCTGTAGGAAGGATATAATATCAACTCAAGAAGAGGGAAGAGATATCACTGCAGTTCATAACTAGGTTCACTTTCATGAACAGTCCTATTAATATTGAATCCTGCCAAATATTGGGTTTAGGATGAAAGTAGAATAAATATGAAAGATGACAGGCAGCAGGCTGAGATAGTCGTGTGCATGTTCTGGTCTGAAATATATTTCAGGGCCTGGACATTGAACTTATGCAGCTGGTGGGATGAAAGTGCAATACTGTAATCGGGTGCATTTCCTCAACATCTCTGCCCCGCTGTACCCATGCAGAGTTTACGTTCACTGTGTGCATTCAACACAATCTCATTCCAGGACAAATTCATTAATTTTAGTCAAATTTTACAGACATCATGCATCAAAGTACTGCGTGTGAATTCTCAAGGAGCAGAGCCTCATTGGGAAGCAGATGCAGGTTCACAGCCTGGGCAGGTTTGTGTTCCATTTGGGAGTTTTGACTTTTGCACTTTTGGTTTACTTTGTTTTCACTCAGTTTTTATTGGTTAGGTTCAAAAAAAGACTTGGCTTGAATTACAGTATTCTTCTTTTGCAACATCAACCTTACACATAGAAAAATGATACATTAAGGGATATTCAAGAAAAATGGTCAAATGACTTTGTGCATCACAGCACTCATGCCAAAAGCCGCCTTGTTTATATACTGTATATGTGATGCTAGCAGCTTTGACAAAATGGCAAATGAATGGGCTGTGTCATTGGAATGAATCCAAAAATTTATGTACATGCACAAAATAGAACCCCAATTCCAAAAAAGTTGGGATGCTGTGTAAGATGCAAATAAAAAATGAATGCAATGATTTGCAAATCTCATAAACCCACATTTTATTAACAATAGAACACAGCAAACATCAAACGTGAGAAAATGTACCATTTTAAGAAAATGACATTAATTTTGAATTTTAATGGCAGCAAAATATCTCAAAAAAGTTGTGACATGGCCATGTGTACCACTGTGAAGCATCCCACTGTGTACTGAGTTGGCTGTGGCTCGGGAGGTAGAGCGGGCCATTTACTAATTGGAAGGTTGGTGGTTAGATTCGTGGCTGCTCCAGCCTGCATGCCAAAGTATCCTTGGGAAAGATACTGAACCCTGAGTTACTCACCCTGATGTGCTCACTGGCGTGTGAATATCTTTGCAGGTTCTCAGTCATCGCGGTCACGGTAGTCTAAAGAGCTTGGAGGAAAAAAAAGGTGACTGGTCTTCTTTAAGTTTTGAATACATTTCGCCTCTCGTCCAAGAGGCTTCTTCAATTCTAAAACCAAAAATGCGGAGAGTTTTGGGTATTTAAACCCCAGTGGGGGTTGTCCTCTTTGGAGGTGGTTGCTGACCCACCGTTAATCATGTGTGTCATCACATGAGCATGGGTCATCACCACCAGGGGTTTTGGGTGAAACCATTGTAAAACCTTATGGATGGCACAGTGCCCTGTGTTCACAGGCAGTGATTTCTGGAAGTGTTCCTGAGCCCATGTAGTTATTTCCATGAGACAATCATGCTTTCTTTTAATGCAGTGCTTCGGCTTTGTCCTTTGCACACAGAGATTTCTTCAGAATTTTTACACTGAGGAACAATTTTCTGAAATTGTTCCGCAATTTGAAGACACAGGTTTTAGAAGAGGTAAAGGGGACAATCAAAGCACAAAGCAAATCACTGGAGTAGTTACAAAGCAGGCCAAGTTACCACTGAACTGTCTGGCGAGAAGTGAAGGTTTCCACTGGTCCTCAAATACTAGAACATGATGAGGCTAATGAAGCACAGGTACACCAGGCTGCTGCACAGTAACAGGAATCTGCCCCGAGGGGTGGAGAACTAGACCAACCCACCCAAACCCAGAGAATCTCTACACAAGAGCGTGAGCCATGACAGCTTTCCAACAGTATAAGATTTACTGCTAAGAAACATCGTTCCAACAAAGAAATAATCGACCAAACACAAATTTCCTCACCTTTTGTGATAACTTTAGATAAGTGGGAAACCTTCTGGGGAAAACCTGGTCTTGTTAGGAAAGACGGCATCCACTCCACTTTGGATGGAGCAACTTAAGTTTCTAAAAGTCTGGCCAAATTTATTAAAACCCCCAAAACATGACTACCCAGGGTTGAGACCAGGAAGAAGTCTTGCACATGTCTCTGCATCTTCTTAACTCCGGTGATCTTCCCAAAACTTCATCCCCATAGAGGCTGTATCTGCTCTCGGACAAAAAGCCAAACCAAAAAAAAGAGAGCACAATATAACATCCTCAACTGCACACAAAGACTAAAACAGTTAAATATGGATTATGTAAATGTTAGTTTAAATGAATAAACACCCCCAAGTAACACTGTCAGAATTCTCGAAGCACAGGCCGAGGAGGAGAAGTAGCAGCAATCTTCCATTCCAGCTTATTAATTAACCAAAGACCCAGACAAAGTTTTAATAAATTTGAAAGCCTGGCTCTTAGCCCTGTCCACCCTAAATTGGAAAATTCAAAAACCTGTTTTATTTGTTATTATCTATCGTCCACCTGGCCCTTACTCAGAGTTTCTGTCTGATTTCTCAGAGTTTTTATCTGATTTAGTGCTCAGTTCAGTGGGTGATTTTAACATCCATGTAGATGCTGACTCCAAAACTGCAGTTATTCTATTATTAGATTCAATTGGCTTCTCTGTATTATTGTAGTGTTTTTACCTTACAATATAAAGCACCTTGAGATGTCTGCTGTTGTGATTTGGCACTATATAAATACAATTGAATAGAGAGACATATTGAGAACACAGGCAACACAGGGCTGCATATATACACAGAGGACTAATTAGAGACAGGTGAAACTAATGAGGATGGGGCACGCAATCACAAAGAAGGGAAATCATAGGTAGCAAATCAGGAAATCCATTACCAAAATAATAGAGGAAGAGAATACAAACACAAATAGAGGGAAACACAGACAGCTGCAGTCTTCTTCTAAATGATAGATGCCAGTCACTGTTTCACCACTGGAACTGGAATAGAAGTCAAAACGCAAATTGACTGCAGAGATTTTCCAAAGTTTTCTGCAGAAAGTGTCATATTTTCCAACTGTTGCAGCAATCTACCTCTGTGCCATGTGGGAATCCCTGTGCTCTTGCATTGATGTATTATAGAGATGCCTTTAGAGACTGACCTGCTTATTCAGTCATGCCTCCAGCTCATTTGAAAACTGGGAGGTGTGGCACCAGCTGAAAAAACATCAAAACACATCCCGTGCCAGCAGTGATGCCATCATTTTTTTTTTCATGTGCCACAATGTGCAAGGACAGCCACAGCAAGCATTCCTGTAAGAGGCATCGGGAAAAGGCAGAAAGAAACCAAAAAAAACAACAACAAAAGCCTATGAATCCATGGCTGTTCAGTGAGTGCAAGCAATACAAGCAGTGTTTGCCAAGTGAATCTAAAAGTGGACATCCTTTAAAAAACAGTGAAAGCGACCTCTTTTCTCACATCTCAAACAGCATTCTGTCCCGTAAAGGATCCCATGTTGCCTGTTTGCATCCATCCTGTAAGTTACGTCATCTTGTTGCATGTTTCTGGAAGCTGACTCTGAGCCATTAGGATCTGTAATATCTGCCATTTGTATGGGTGTGTCCATGTCCTGTTAAGAAATACTTGAGCTTGTCAGGCTGATAGGCCCATTTCTTTGCCACTGTGTTTGGTGACAGAAGACTGACGTGAAACCAGCATGAACATCAAGCTGTTCCTGGGTCTGCTTTCACTGAGATCTGTTGCAAACTGTGCGTTATTATACACATGCACAGATATGTGGGGAAAAGGATGTAAGAGAAGCAAGTAAATAAGCAAATTAGAAAGAAGATTGTGGAGAGGGAAGAGAGGACAATTCTTACCACCTTGGCTTCTAAAAAGAGGCAAGCTCAACAGGCGCAGACACCATCGGGCACTTTCAGATTAACATGTATGAGAAATAATTTGGTTGATTAGATGTCCCAAGTTTTACCTGTTGTTTTGCTAATACACCACCTTATTTTTTTCTGAGCTCATGAAAAGCAGTTTGTTTTATTTACTGAATAGCAACACTACAAGAATATGAAACATTACTATAAATTATACGTAATCAAACATCTGCAGCTGTAACATAACCAAAATTGCGACAAAGTGATAAAAAGATAAAAGCTTACGTGTTATATTTACTTTTGAAAACTCAAAGCAACACATACACAGAGTGTTGTACCATTATGGAGTGGGAGTTTGATTACACTCACATAAAGTGGCACACCATGGGAGAAAGCAGCCTTTGAGCTGCCTCAAAGCATGAATCTAAACTTATCGGTTTGTCCTCCCACATACTGCTAATATAACATCTCTGCAGAACATAAAGAAAATTATATTATAACACTTGACTTACCGCACAGTCTAACCACATGTCAGCAAATCCTTCTTAGTTTCAGTGAATTGTGAATCAGAGACTTATTTGATGAAACCAATTTCACTTCATTACCAGAAGAATATAAATGCAGAATGGATGAGTAAACAAATTATGCTTGAGGGTTTTAAGAATCATTTTAAAAATAGAGAGGGTGTCTGTCTCCAGGATCCAAACTGGGAGCTGGTTCCATAGAAGAGGGGCCTGAAAGCTGAAGGCTCCCATTCTACTCATAAGTATCCTAGGAGAGCGAAGTGCTCTATTGGGGTAATACGGTACTATGAAGTCTTTAAGATAACATGGGGTTTGATTATTCAAGACCTTGTATCTGAGGAGAAGGGTTTTAAATTTGATTTTGGAGCTAACCAATGAAGAGAAGGCAATATTGGGGAAATGTTCTCTCTTTCTAGTCCTCGTTAGTACTCTCGCTGCAGCATTTTGAATCAACTGAAGGCTTCACAGGGAGCTTTTAGGATTGTATTACAATAAAATTAATCTCTGCCTGCCTTTGTTCACTAATGGATACATGACAGCATTAGAGTAAGGCTTTTACAAACAATATGAGAACATATTATGTTGAAGATAAAAACAAAACAAACAACAACAACAAAACCTACTTCCTCCCACAGGTGAACAGGACAGTAAATATGGGTAATGGTGGAAGAATAGGTTTTAAGGCTGGTCTGAAGCAGAAGACAAGAAAAAAGGGGTATTGTGTTTATTTTGAGGTCATTATTTGCATTCTCATATTCTGCTAAACTAGCAGCATAATTGCATAATAATGTCGCAGAGGTGTTCTGTTGGATTTAGGTCAGGCAAGTATGGGGGTCAGTCAATGGTCTCAGTTCCTTCATCCTCCAGGAGCTGCCTGTAAACGCTGTAAAGTCACGTAATTTTCCAGCTCCTTCCATGGATACGCCTCCTCAGACCATCACTGACCCACCACCAAACTGGTCATAATGAGCAATTTTACAAGCAGCATAACGTTCTTCACACCCTTTCATGTCTGTCACATGTTCTCATCTGTGAAAAGCACAGGGCGCCGGTGGAGACCCTGCCAGTTCTGTGGCAATGTATATATATCACAGAAAATAAAGAAAAGTAAATGCCTAATGGAATTCTAGATAGTGGTTATAATAACGTATCTCTCATCTGTTGCTCATCAAATGTGTCAACGATCTCATACTAATGTTATTTAGTGTCAACGTGACAGTAAATAACATTAGCATGATAATGACATTGACTTCAGCTGTCATATATGGAGTGCATCTACAATATTAATACTAATATCTTAATAGCAACATAAATACATGCTGGAGGGGCAAATGAAATTAAAGACATTTAGTAGCATGTCTTTGAAATAACAGAGCCTTTGAAGCCACAGGGGTAAATCAGGAGAAAGACTGATTCTAAACTCAAAAGAAGTTGACGATTTAATGGACACTTTGATTGGTGTAGATTTTCATACTGCACTGGAAGCCATTAATGGAGCAGTGAAGCAACACGGTGAAAATACTACCCCAAATGTAACAATCAACATAAGCAGCACTTGTTTGGAATTTTCCTGATGCTGAAGTTCACTTTATCCTTTTTTGTGGTATTCTGGTACACAACGCAGAACACAGTACAAAAGATAGAATTAAGATGAAGTTAAAGAAGTTTGTTGCAAATATTCCTAAAACTATTGAGACATAGTCCACAAGATGGAGCATGAAGTATTTTTTGTTATTATTGTTAATTGTTGTTTTGTGCTATCTTTGTATAAAAAAAAAATTAATGCTGCATTTTAAAGCCTCAAGTTTTGGGTTTTGGCCACTGACATGATGGTTTTTTTTGTTTTGTTTTTTTGGACCCAGAAATGACCGTGTTTGTAAGACAGGGTTGAGTGCTAAGTTAGCAAGGCTAGGAAACACAAACACACCAGAATTTCATTCACCAACAGCCTTTCAGTGACTAAAACTAGCCCAGGTGAAGCCTACCATACAGCTTCCAGCTACAGACCTGTTGGCAGACCTGTCATCACAGCAGCCATGTCTCAAGTTACAGAGTGTAAAAATTTGATCGCTCGATGTCTGTAGATTGCATACTGCAGACATCTCAGTTTTTTTTCTTACCCCTTCCAAATTAAGTGTATAATCCTAGCTACGGTGGCTGCTATAGCACAAACACATTTTAGTCAGCCAAGAGAGATAAAAAAAAAAAATGTTTAACAGAGGCAAAGTGTGATTTTTAGGACACTTGTGCTTAACATTAGTTTGCATAATGTTAGCTTATGACCAGCTGTTGCTGTTCAGCTGGCTCTTGTCAGCTGTTTGCAGACGGGAGGGCCACATGTCTAATCTGCTGACAATAAGTAATTGTGACAATATCAGGAATAAACAAAAATGTTTATGCACATTTTAATGTGTTAGAGTCCTGACTTGAGTGCAGGCCATGAGGCTTGAGGTGAGGAGAGAAAGGATGACATCTTATTAGGATGCTGGTTACATTTTTCTTTCGCATTTTTGGTTCTTTGGAGAAGGGGACCCCTTCTCCGATGATACAACATAGGTATGATCCTTCTTATCTGAGTCTAACATTGCAGGCAGGAATTAGCGATTAGTGGGAAGGGAAATGCCCTACCTGACCACTGTATTCAGATATGGTGGGGGAACATGGTGACTTCTGCAAACTGGTGACTGCTCTTTTGTATTTTTAATACAGTAATTATAAGTTTCTGATAATAGAAGTTTTTTGGAAGACCTCGTTACGCACTAATCTTTGTATATTTAGAAGTACAATATCCTTTATTTCCTATTAAATAGCCTCAAAAATCAGTAAGATTGGCTTGCTTTTTGGAGCACGCCTGGCTTCGTTTTTGCATTCTGGAAGTGGCCGTTTGATCAAAGTTCCAACTTGGAGAAATGGCTGTGGCGTTTGGGGCCCCTGCAGCCTTCCTGCTTCAGTTCATTAAATCTCTGAAGAGCCAGCAGGGCAAACACAAACAGCTGTGCTTTGTGGCTATCGATTAAACCACGTACAAATAACACATACAGAGTAATCACATACACTTCTGGACAAACAAGACCGTAATTGTTTGATCTCCGTCTGTTTATGAGAGAGACATTTCCTTACCACACCTCATCCTCACCATTAGTCAACTAGCCAATCCTGAATTATAATTTTTAACACAGATGCTCTGTGTTCTTAAAAGGCATTATGAATGAATGAATGTTGCTGCTTTGCATTTTAGAGATGATGTAACAGTCTGCAACATGAGGTCCAATTATGACTGAAATAGCACTGGTTGATATGATAATACACAACAATTTGGCGAGCTATTTCTTTTAAATGATTTATACCAGCATTGCACTCACTGACAGTTAGAGGAAATTAAATTATCCCATGAAAACACTGCCCCATAAAGTTGTTCTTATATCGGTGTTACGTGCTCGACATGTTGTTTAAAAAGCCTTAAGTGCACAAACACCTGGCTGTCACACATCATTCACGCTATGATCGCAAAATAACAAGAACATGACAACGGTTTGTTTAATTTTATAAACTGATAACACCGGGTAATTTGTCAGTATCAAATTTGTGACATTAAAAAAAAAAATACAGCATAAAACAGACTAAACGGAACTTGTAAATTAGCTGAACTGATCGTGTTACACTGTCACAAGTTTGTTGACATCTAAGTTCTCTTCACCACAGCGAGCTGTAAGAAACTCACTGCAACTGAAGTGTCTTTGTCCTCCCACCAGCTGCTTCGATTTAATGCCTGCACAATATGATTCAGAAGTGGCATAATGAATTACTTGCCTCACCAACTGATAAAAAAACTTCTCAGAAAACTGATGCAAGGTCAGTTAATCAATAATTACCAGCAAGTGTGAGGTTTGTGATAGACACGCAATCCAAATTCCATTCTCCAAAGAGACAGGCAAAGCATTTTTAACTTTTCCTTTGCTTTTCAGTGTTTTGTCATTAAACACTCTCGACATCCTAGATCCAAGACCCTCACTAGTTCACTAACTTCAAACATCAACAAAACGATATTTCTAATGGAAGCAATCATTATTTTATGTCAAAGAAAATAAAAATTTGTTGGTGTCACTCAACAAAGTTCCAGGCTAACTCCTTTCTGAAAGCCAGCAGCTTTCAAAATGTCAAATAACTTGGGTTGAGTTCGAGCTGATTCGTGCCTCCAAAGACTGAACTTTTTTAATCAAAGAGAAGAATCTTTGTGTCTCCTGTGATACTGCTGCCGTATGCTGAGAGTTCAGTGTGAAATCCTGTGTGATAAAGCCTGTAGGTAAGACCTTAGCCAGAAACTGCATGACCAAAATAAATGGAGCTAAGCTTTTTAGGACGTCTCCAGCTTGGACAGCATCAGTAGCCCGAAGGCTCTAAAGCTAACCTAGAAAAACCAGACCAGGAAAATGAATCTGTGACGCTTTTCCCCTCCTTTTACAACAATCGTGGTGGTTTTTCAAACTGGCCACTAAAGTTTAATCTGTTTACTGAGCTTGCAGGCTTTCAAGGTATGGCCCCATATCTATTTAAATGGGGGGTAAAAAAAAGCAAAAACACAACTGTGATAAAAGCACAGGTTGTTATATGTGAGGGAAACTGTGTTGTTATGGGTTGCAAATTAGTTCCCAAGCAACCTAAGCTGAAATGACAGTTGAGGGAATCTCGGAAGCTGTGTTTCTGTTTTATCCACTGTGAACTCACTTGTGTGTGCGTGTGTGTGTGTGTGTGTGTCACTTTTTTTTAAACAGAATTTGTTGATCTTTTTTCACAGCCAACTCACACCCTGCCCTATAATTAATGGTGCACTGGCAGCTTTCCTCATATACACTGACTGAGCGCTCGACTTCCTTCAATGTCTAGAGCCGAGTACGGGATTCAGAAATAACAGGGGTGTAAATAAATGGAAAAAACAAACAAACAAAAATATGAATTGTGATATATTCTTGTCACACTTGGGAAGGGAAGGAGAGGATTTAAAGTTCTGGACACTGAAAGAATATATAGGTTACTGTTTCTGTTGTGTGGCAATCATGCTGAGAATTTGGGGTCCCTGTCACCTTCAGGGGAAAGTGTGCAATCCCTGATTGGTTGGCGAGCGGTTGCTGGAAACTGGTCAGTGACCACCTAACAACTACTGGTTGCTTGTGAAAAATGTGCATTCTGCAACCAACTGGCAAAAACCTTCTTGCAAATGCTTTGGTTGCTAGCAGATTGCCGCAATTGCCAGTAGTTTGCGCGGAACACACCAACTTGCACTTCGCTCTGACTGCTGGCTTTCCTATGGTTCCTAGGGTATTTTAAAATAGAATGGGAGGCAGAGCCTTCAGCTTCCAGGCCCCCCTTCTGTGGAACCAGTTCACAGCTTGGATTCGGGAGGAGACAGACACCCTCT
>JAVDPK010000205.1:279711-291631 GCA_034780415.1 Cichlasoma orientale
TATGTTTGGCACATCCATGCATTCGGGTGATCATTCCGATTTGCAAAAACTGCCAGACATGACAGGTATAAAAAAAATAAAATAAAATAAAATAAAATATTTCTGCACAATCTTAAGTGCTGGAGTTTATGAGTTCCTGCTAGAGCGAACCTTGATTTCCCAGTATGTCCACAGAAAAGTTAATACAGACTGAAGCTGAAGTTACCTTTGCATTTCTGTTTTGACTTTCATCACATTTTTTTTTTTTCCTTAGGTGAAATCTCTATATTCAGTTAGCACAAGGTCAAAACAGAAAGGCTTATTATGTTATTTTACATACGCAAATGAATAATAACATAATAAAATGACTGGGTTCATTTATTATGTTATTCCTGTGGTAACATTTAGTCATGAAAATCAGGAGGATTCCTTTAGACTAATTTGTCATTATGCTTCTTTTGTCAGTTTTCCAAGTGAAGCATGTTTATCAAGTAACATATTCCTCTCATCACAAGCCTGTCATGAAAAGGCTGAATGTATATCTAGGTTATACAGCAGAACATGTAATAACTGTTGCAGTGTCCAGACCTTTGCATGGCTAAGTCTAAATAGTTGCCCCTCTGGCTTGGTGACTTTAAATGTACAGTCAGCCAGTTTTTGAGTTTATTAGATAGAAAAAAGAATGCTGTACTCATAAATATGCATTTATTAGTGTAATTACATGTTCCAACGAATTGATTCATTCTCATAAACTTAGAATAAATCTATTAAAAATACATAAGAGCAGGCGCTTAAAAGCACCCTGCTTTCTTGACTACAGTGGCCGAGATGGACGTCGCTGTTCTCCATAATCGTGTTTTATGTATGTGGCTGGAGACTGGCCACATACAGTATGTAGCACACCAAAGGTGGAGGAAAAGAAAAGTCAGCCACAGAGGCAAATTTTGCACCTTCAGACTCAGGATATGAATGATCATATCTATGTGTTATCGCCAGTGAAGGGGTCCCCTTCAACAGCAAAAAAGTCGAATTAGAGAGCCAACATGACCGGCATCTGGATAAAGATCATCCTCTTCCTCCTCGCATCAAGCCTCACCTCCTGAACTGAAGTCATGGCTCTAACACATGAAAATGTGCATAAACACGCATATTTATTCCTTATTGTCAGCAGAATAGACACGCGACCCTTCCCGACTCCTTTCGCAAAGTTTTACAGCTTCCTCCAGAGTGAATAGAGGTGGACACTGCGACACTGCGACACTGCTCACCGGGCACTGACAGCTGAGATAAACAGTGGACTGACTGCCTACCTGACAGGACAAAACTCCAGAGTCACTTTGCTATCTGAGTACGCTCACCACAGGTGAACGCTGGCCAGAGTTTTTTAGGTGACCTGGAAGTAAAAACATAAAATACCACAAAATATTTATTTGACAAATGTCCGTTTTTTATTCCTGATTCACTGCTAAGTGTTGATATTATTCAAATATGGTAGAATATAGTATCTTTTTCACAAATATTAGTAGAAACATGAAATTCAGCCACGTACCACGACAGTTTTACAGATAGCTATAGACACTCACTGCCCCTCTCTCCTGACCTCCTCTAGATATGCTGGTGATGATTCAGATGAAAAATTTGAGTTCATCACTGCATCAGACCTGTTGCCGCTGATTTTCAGACCAGTTCTTGTGCAATTTGGCATCCATCAGCCTTTTCTCCCAGTTTCTCTTAATGGCCTCCTGACAGCCATGAGAGCATTTCTGATGAGGCTTCAGTGAGCAGACGCTGGATCAACTGAAGGGCCACATGCATCTCTTAAGTACATGACTCTCAGATAATCTTCTGCTAACAAACTGTATGTTTTTATGACAGGCTGCTAGTAACAAACGGCCTAAAGATGCAATTTACAAAGGCCACTGAAGGAATGACATCTCTTCAGGGCTTTAGAATGAATTTGGTTTTAAATTCATTAGTTGTAAAAAGTTAAAACTATCTTAAAATCTGAAGACTCTCTACAGGAAGCAGTTTGTGTTTATCTGACAGGCTGAATTAATGTTACAACAAAAATAAAGCCAAAATTGGGTTCTCTCTGTTTAGTTCATACCCTTGGAGAGTTCAGCACTTCCCGCTGAGGTTCCTGTGATCTGTCATTTCAGCTCAAATGAGGTGAGCAACACGTGCCACAATTCATTTTCCCTCCAGCTCTCAAAGTGCTGACTGCTGAGGAGAGAAACGAAATGTGCCATCAAAGCTCACCTTAGCCTTTATTCCTGTGTAAACCCAGCTATGTTAAACATGCTGAGGTCCCGCAGGGCACCCGGCAGGAGAGACGAATCAAGAGACGCTTCGATCCACACACCGAGAGAAGGTCAGCGTTCCACTGGGGCAGTTATTTCAATATGAAAATCCAAACACAAGAGCCATCACGGCCCGCTGTTTGATTTCTGACACTTAAAAGTGCAGTTCTAAAGCCTCTGAGTCCAGCATTGGGCCCGCCACGGGGCAAATGTGGACTGAGCTTCAAATCGTTGTCCCTGAAAAAAATTATTCCAGGCAGTTTCATCTCAGTGTTATAAAATCTGGGCTTCATCTAATCTCAATCATTTTTATTTTTATCATCCAGTTAAAAAATATGTAACACTAACTTCCTACAGTAGTTCTCATAATTTTATTCTTTGTAGATTTATAACATTAGTGTGCAATTAAGAAACTGCATTGTTCTGCTCGTAATTATTATGCAAACCAAAAAATCCAAATTATTTTTTCATCTCTTTTAAATGACTGGACACTAAAACTGACAGAAACTGTGTTATCCCTGCTCAGAGCGCCAGCAAAGTAAAGAAGAAAGGTGCAGTTATATTAATCACCCTGCAGCCACTCTTCATCTCCCCCTTTAATCACACTTCATGTTAGAAGTGACTGTGGCCTTGTGTTACTCCTGACATGTCATTTTATCCAATGGGAAGACTTCCTGAATACAACAGCAGACAGATTAGAAACCACCACTGACAGGAAGCCCGAGAAGTCTTACTGTAATAAAAATTAATTTTCCTGGAAGGAATACTACAGAATAACATCAGTTAAAGGAGAAAAATAGGATATTATCACTGGTGTCATTAAGTGAGAACTATAAAATTTATATAAAAAAATAATTAATTCATTAAAAATGATTGAGTGAGTGAATTGATTGGCTAAAGAAAGAAATAAGTATAACACAGACTGTATATGAAAGATGGATGTAGCCATTGTGATGTCATCTGCTGATTTGTGACTTCATTTTCAAGACTGGATTTTAGCACTGTGGCCACTTCTTCTATGGTCATTTCTTTTTGAGGCCAGAAGTGAGCATATTTGGAGGGTGGGTTGCTAAGTTAGCTGCTAAAACTAGCTAGCTTGCTAGGTACATAGATAGACTGTATGGGTGCACCAAAGAGACCAAAGAAGAGACTGTCTTAGATGATTTAGATGATCTGATAGTATAATTAACCTCACAACCGTCCATAATATAAATCAGATAATAGCATTAAAAATGCTGATACACTACCACACTCAAGGTTCAGGGGTCAAGTTCAGGGACATAAATTAGCTGGTTAAGCCTGAGAAACAGCTAGAAGTCACAGCTCTCTGTATTGGCATCATCAATGAAAAATGCCCTCCTCCAATGATAAAGAGCTTAAGCTTCATATAAATAAAATGCATAACTAAAAAAATACAGCTACACTCTTTTGTTGTTGTTGTTGTTGTTTTGCAATATTCTGCATCTATAGATGCTCAAGATGTATATAAGCAGCATACGGTTCTGCTTCCATCACAGCCTGGTTAGGCTGAAGTTGCCTGGAGCTATGTAGAGACTTACCCTACAACTAAATCCTGAATTAATAACAATGATAATGATATAATTTGCCCCAGCTAAACAGCTGCAGCAGCAGGTGTAGTGAGAAAGGTGTCAGTCTGCCTGTATGTTCACACAGTGTTGTCTAATCAGGCAAGATAAGTGAAAACACCTACAGCAGTGGACTGTGGGTGTCTGGGGGATTTGGAGCAAATATTAAGACTGTTCTTTGGCTAAGTTTACCAACTTCCTGCAGACGCTGATGCCATGAAAAGACATTTATGATACAAATCTTGGTGACTTTAAAAAGTGTGAACATTTTTCAAATTGTCGATGTCTAAAAGTTTGAAAAAGTTAAGGCTGGCTCTTCTCTAACACCTTTTCATGAATATTTGTGGGTGGAATATCCTGAAGGGCCCCCCTTTGCACTTAAATTCACCAACTTTAAGTCAGCTAATTTCCCTCTGGAGAGCTGCTGCTCAGCCTCTGAGAAATCATAGTATTACTCAAAATTCAATCTTTAAAATATGGCTGACCTGCTCTTTTAGGCTCCATAGCTGAATCCAGGCAAGAGACGTTATTCCTCATTGACTCCACCGATTAAATCCACACAGATATAAAGCAGACCAGTAGATGAAGCTGGGCGGATCAGATCAAACTGTTTTAGTCAGGTGGTGAACCTCAGTGTTGGGTCTCTCTACAGTTTGTGCAGCTTCGAGCCATCCTCAAATTTGTTATGCTGGTAAAATATTTAGCTACCCACACTGAGAGGAAATAAGATCATTCAGGTTAGAGTGTCTACTTTGGAATTAAAATAACAACATTATGGTTTATGTGTCAGAATGGATCCACGAGGAGGCTCTTACTGTATCTGTGTGAGCATCAAAGTCTCTCGCCCGCCTGAGAGATTATTCATCACCTGTTTCATTACAGAAAGGTCACTAAATAATTCAACAAACCCACAACAGATGTTGCTTTTACACCAAGATTCAGCAATGCTCCTTTCAAAGAACTTTCTAAATTGAGATGTTTCATTAATATTTGAAAAAAAGACAAGTGCTAACACCGAGCAGAAAACTGAAGCAGACGGTGGGACTCCTGAAGTTGTTTTCAGCTAAATGATGACACAGTCACAAGTTTTAGACAAAGTTGCCTCAAGTTTTAAGAAACCAAGGCGCTGGTGGATATGTAGGTAAAGTCTCAAACATTTATTTGGAAGGGTGGGAAGTTCAGTGCTGAAGTACGGGTAATGAGTTTGGTTCAGAAAGGATGCACAGTGTGGCGTAACATCTAAATCATCATGCGGTCCATGACTCGCTCTCATCTAGCTGTAGTACAGAAAACAATTTTTAATTTGATTTTGGGCTGTGGAATTACTTACAGACAACGCATTTCCTCATAAATGTGACTGACATTAAAGAAACTCTGTAATGACTGTAATGACATGGATCTCTAATCTGCTGGAAGGCAGTGATGGATCTGAAGTTACCACGGGGATGTAAGAAGTAACCAAGAAGTTATCTGGGTAAGCTGAAATCCTTCTAGGTAGTACAGGTTTCAGGAGGCAGACTAAAATCCAAAATCAGAATGTTTATGCTCAGGAAGTCGTGCAGTGTGACAAAGAAAGTCAAAAAATAAATAAATAAATAAAGATAGGCAAAAGGTAATTCATGAGAAACTATGTGTAAAAATTCAAACTAGAAAACACAGCAACCCCTGGGAATGGCAATAAAAAGCTAAGATGATTTAAGAATCTGGCAACTAGGGAGTATTATACAAGCGCTATAGACACGCACACACACAGGTATGTGTGTCACCCATATATACCTTCATCGGTGCATATCTTCCCTCTCTGTTGGTGAGGGCGGGGCAGACTACCACAAAGGAGGGAAAACAAAAAGAGACACAAATAGAGTTCTTACCAAAAATAAACCAGGAAGTGAGAAGCAGAAGCACAAAACACAGACAAAACAGAGATGCAGACAAAGAATGTGGTTATTCAAAGCCAAAATATCAATTCAAATCACAACGGGGTTTAACAAGAAACCAGAAAAATGACAAGGTGCTTGGATCTTAAGGAATGGGAAAGCAGCTACAACATCAAAGGCATGGTCCCCTTTGGATTCACAATCAGCAATCAGGAAATATAAAAAACCTTGATCAGATCTTCAAAAAATAGCTGACTGCTGGGTTAAGTGCTCAACACTTTTTGCTAGGATTGTGGGGACCATGAAGGCCTTTTAAGTAAGCAACAGAAATTTGAAATTAATATAGAATTTTACTGGAAGCTAATGAAAAGAGGCAAGATTGGGGGTAGTATGTACTTGATCCCTCTGTTGAGGGGACTACATGTGTCCTAATGAAGTGTGGAAAATCGTGCGAGGCCTCCATACTAATGAAACTGGGGGGTGGGGGGCAGTAAGTGCGCTATCTCGTAATGAAAAAAGAGCAAAGGACTCTGAACTTGTTAAGTGGATTTTTAATATCGAAGCAGAGATGATAAGGAAGGGCCCCGTGTGAGCACATTTAAATTCACAATAAATGCAGAAAAAGTGACATCAGATTTTATCAAGAGATGATCGTCAGCTGCAGCAATGAAGACCTTTGCACAAAGGGAAATAACTTAAATAAGTGCTATGAATGAGATCCAGCAACATGCAAGGTATCCACTCTGTTTCTCTCTTATGACTGTATTAGGACCCAAGATTCACTCTGCTAAACAGAATAAAAGTAACTTGATGGAGCCTTAGATTTTAGATGTGGAGCGGCTATAAAATGTGTGCACACCCCTGTTAAAATGTTTTAATTTTAACATAATAATTTCCAATTATTAATAATTACTTTTTTGACATTTCGCCTTCCCCTCCAATCAAGAGGATTTAGCGTAATGTAAAAAGGCAACTTAAAGGGCCAAATTGTGTGTTATTTTTGACATAATTCGCGGACTGGAAGTAGAGGGCGGGGCCGGAAGTGGCCCGCGGGCCGCATGTTTGGACACCCCTGATGTAGAGTATAATTACAAAAAAGAAAAGGAAAGGGGGGGGAAAAAGCGCAGTCATGTCAAACTCATTAGTAAAACTAGGATCCTAATTTCTTGTTCTACTGTTAGCAACATAACTCTCAGCAGGAGGGTGGGAGAGCTGGTGAGTGCATCATTTTCATCCTGTTTCCTGGTACTCTACTCTACCTGTGGACATGAAAATTCCAGTAATTGCTTTATTCGTGGAACTAGGCAGCGTGTATCAAGAGTTCATGTAAAGACAGTGCTTAGCAAGAGATATAATTAAAGAGGGCATTAGGAACAAAAATAGTTGAAATAGTTTCAAGAGAGAGGAGAACCTGTTTACAGTTCATGCCGTCATTAACAATGAAAATTAAAATTTAACACATTTCTCCTCAACCACCACTGATGGTTTTGCTCTCCTCTCAGGTGATTGATTGGTCAGAGGTATTGATTGGCTGGATAACACTAAGCTGTGGTTGCTAAAGTTTTGTGTGTGTGTGTGTGTGTGTGTGTGTGTGTGTGTGTGTGTGTGTGTGTGTGTGTGTGTGTGTGTGTGTATAAGATTCCCCGAATGTGTGTGGAGAACATCATATGGAAAACCTGCAGCCCCATCAGGAAGGCAGACATGAAGATAATTTTGTGTACACGTGTGTGTTTGTGCTTGTGTGCCTTTCCACTCCGCTGTGTTATTTTTACATATTTTCCACTCTATTAGTTCTGTTGATTGCACTGCTATGAAATTGCATGTTACAGTTCTAATACCATTACATGTGACGCATATTTAAACACACCTTTTTCTCCACTATGTCTCTCTGTCTACCTTTCTCTCTCTCTCTCTCTCTCTGCTCGTCTCCTCTCCGACCCTCCCCACTGTTCTTTCAGAGACTACAAGTCGCTCAATCCTCAGGATATTAAAGAAAACAACAAAAAGGTAAGAGGCAGCCACCGCTGGGCCCTTCACACCACTTAGCTCCCTCCCATCCACATCTCCATTTGGCTTTATTTAGAGATCTGCCATTAATCCGTGGATATTGTGTTTATGTGGTTTGAAGGGGGAGGGTAGACACACACAGGAAGACAGGAAAATGCATGTACACACACACACAAACACAGACACAAAGCTAAAATGACAGTTTTCACAAGATGTTCCCACCTGCGGTGCTGTTTGTACATGAAGCACAACTTAGTCACCTGGCAGAGGTGAGAAAGTGTCTACAACTCAGCGGCATGCTGGGAGCTTAGTAAACTACCTTAGCTACTTGTGTGTTTATAGTAAGAGAACATTTGTCTTGTGTTGATTAGAGCAGGGGTTGTGCGCAGTGGGATTTTGTGTCAGCCATATGTTGTTATGCAACTGCATGTTTAAAATTTACTGAGTACACATGAAAGGCCCTGAGTGATGGTGACAAAACTTATGAAGGAGGACTACTGATGACTGACTTGCATGAATCTGATTGCAAGTAAGCACCAGTGCAGGTGACCCACCACCTAAAGAATAGAGAAAAGATACCTGTAGTAAAGGTACCTGTCTTATGAATTTAGCTGGATCAAGGATGTCATTAACCCTCCGCCCAAGTGCATCATCTGACAGGAAAAGTTGGCTGATGGGTCATTTCATATAAAATGAACCAAATCTGCAAAAAAATCTCCACCTGACCTCAGGCTGATTATGTTGTACAATAACCCTTGCATGCCTTCATTAACTACACTAACTTCTGCCTCCAAGTACATAGAGCTGGGTTGACAGTTTGCAGTTTGGGGACGCTCTCTGATCCAGGACGTTCTGCCAAGATTTGGAAAAATCTCGTCAGGACTTTAAGTTGTTTGATCAGTGTGATTTTGTCTGAACTATTATACAAAACATGTGAACATGTTGGAAGATTATTTTGGCACAGAAAGAATCACAACTAGAAGATGACCCTGATATCAAAATGTATGTAAAAATGAGACCTTATATATGCTGTAACTTTTTTTTACCAGTCACCGGTCCCACATGGTGAGAGAGCCATTGAAAGTGTACCCCCACCAAAAAAAAGCACCTATTGAAGTTTTCTCCTGTGAAATATCAGAAAAAGACAGCAAACATTTCTGTTCCTCTACATCAGAGGCATTCAATTGGTGCGGTTTTGTTATTTAAAGTATGATCTATCCTGTGATGTTCAAAGTTAAAGAAAAAAATCATGCTGATGAAATCAGTTTCTAAGAGATAAAATGTGTTTTCAGCCCAGAGAATATCATATGGGTGCCTCTTGTATTTATAAAATTATAGGGGTTGAAAATCCTAGAGAAAAAAAAATAACACAAATTTAAAAGCAATATATTTCAACCCACCTGTGTGTTTGTGGGGTCCTGCAACTCGAAAAATGTTTGTAGTGTGAAGGTAAAGTTTTCCATGGCTTCACTGAATATTCTACCAAACATCTTTGTTGGTTGGTTTGTTGGCTACAAATAAAAATGTAGCCATGCTCGATCCAGATGCTGCAAGTGTGCTATCAAAAGTGCCCACAATTAAAAGAGGAATTGAAGGCCTTTTTTCCCCAGATGTGAATACAGGTATGCTTTGAAATTAGGGCTTGTGAAATGTTTGAAAACCACTGCATTATGCCATATACTGTGTATGTCTGTGTAAACAGGAGAGGGTTTAATTCCTCTCCTCCCCTTCTAACAAATTTTAACCCACTCGTAAAGCAGGTGCACACACCCCTATTTTCCTCTTTGCCCTATGTCATCATGTCTGCACATTCACTGTTAAAGGTGCCCCATCCACACGGATCTCAATTTTTTTTCCCTCTGGCCCTTCGCCTTCGCATTTACTTCTTTGCACACTGCTGTATTTTTCCCACACTTACTACACACACTCTACGTGCACCTATATACACACGGCACACCAGCGTCCCCTCTTTGGCCCCGAGGGCTACACAGAACGATATGCGTCGGGTTCCTGCAGCTTGATTTCCTCTTCTCATACACACTCTGGCTGAGCGATAACCTCTGGTGGCCCTGTTAGGCATGAATGCTACCCTGTTGACAATAACCACAGTGGAGGCAGAGGTAGAGACCCAATCCCATATCTGCTAACTGCCCCTCACCACCTCCAGGTGCTCAAGTAGCCCTGAAGAAATTGGTTAGATATAAGTAATATGGGAATATGCCGTAGAAGATGATAGCTGGTGAATAGCTGCAGCACTGTACCCAGTATGCTGCGACCAGCTTCTCTGTAGAGATCTACACCTGGTGCTGATGTATATTTGGCCAAACAGGCTGCTGCTTTGCAGTTCATAGAGGAGATACAGGTAGATATCACCTACCACTTCCTGTCAGTTCTCATGTAGCTCTCAAAAAAAAAAAAGTATATAATGTATGTATTTTCAGCTGCGTGTGAGTGTTATAAGCAAGGAGTCAGACCCACTATTGGCCAAACTATGTGATGACACCACTTCTAAATTAGACCATATAATACAATGTCCAGCACCTTGTTAAATATGCGCCATGAAGAATTAAGATGGTTATGAAGGCAAAAGGGGGCTCCAGACCAGTACCCAGTACCAGTGAGCATTACTGGTGTGTATTTTGTTGAAAGATTTGACCCCATCACTCTTAAATGTCTTGAATAGATGAATGCATTTTATAGCACTGTAAAAAGAGGACACCATCAAAAATATGCTCAGCATTTATCTTTTGACAAAATCCGCACTGTTACTGTAAAGCAAGTTCAGCCAATCATATTTTACTTTTCATTAATTGGCTCACAGTCAGAGAACTAACCTTTAGCTCCAGTCGCAGAGAAGATGTCAAGAGAATTGGGTCAGAAGTTCTCCTGTTAGCTTCATCACTTGTGGAAATAGGACACGGGATGACCACCTGCAAGCTGTGAATGAACCTGAAGATTATCAGCATTATTCTCACATCAGCACAGTTTATATAATCAAACATCATTCAGACTTTGCAGTCGGACTCCAGCAGGCGGTTTTATGTCTGACCACACTGAGTTGAACATTTGTGTTTTCACATGCACCTCAGTGGGATGATGTCTAGAAAAGTTCAGAGCTGCAGCTCACGTGAGACAGCGGCTTTGTCAGCATGGTAACATTTGAGAACAGGTAAAGGAAGGAGCTCAGATAAACAAGGCACTAAAATATGATAATTATCAGGCAGCTAAGTTGGTGTTTTTTTTAATTTATCAATCAAAGAAAATACTGCCGGCCTTTTGTGCTTCTTCCCAGATTGTGTTGAGTCAAATATTATTTTATGTTAGATTAATTTAGGTTTAAAATGCAATCATTAACAGATGCTATGAGGTGCAGTATCAGGGAGGTGTTGTATCACATCTCCAGCGGAGCTGCACAACTCTAAATGCAAGCGACTCTGATTGGATGTGAAAGCCAGGTGGGTCAGGAGAGAAGAAAGATGAGTACCACATTGGGTGGTGTCATATAGCACCTTAGGGGTGTTTGAAAAGAGAAAGTTGCCCATGACAAAGAGGAAATGCTGACACCAGGCACAGTGGAAGAGATCATAGTGTGGCAGATTAAGGACCCCAAAGCAAGAAAAACAACAAAAAAAAATTTGACAAAGAGGAGTTAAGAAAGTAAACGTTTTAAGAGGAAATCAAAAATATGTGTAAACCTGCATGAAAGAGGCTGAAGAAATGGGAGACTGTGTTCAGTGCTAATTCCTGAGGAGTTATTGGAAAGTATAGAATTTATTGAATGGAGAGCAGGAATGGAAATGTAGAGAAACGACAACTATCTCTGCTTTTCATGGCCAGTTGATAGACATGACCCCCTCCTCCTCTCACAGTCTATCTGTGAAGAGTGATTGCAATGAGCTCAGACTGTGCTGAATTATGACAGATAAGGACAATCAATATTGGGGGTGGGTAGGAAAAAAAAGGAGAAAAAGTGAATAATTTAGAACATTTACAGCCTTTGAAATGATCTGTTATCAAAGGGGTATGTGTTTGCATGTTAATTTGTGGATGTTTTTATATGTTTGAGTTTAGAGCATTGATATGTTTGGACCTCTTGGTTCTCTGTGTGTGTGTGTGTGTGTGTGTGTGTGTGTGTGTGTGTGTGTGTGTGTGTGTGTGTGTGTGTGTGTGT
>JAVDPK010000205.1:301567-319287 GCA_034780415.1 Cichlasoma orientale
CCAACTATAGCCTCAGTTGAAGTCAGCAGCGCCCCACTCACACTATATATTGGTAGAGCCTCCTGAGCCGCCTGAGGGTTTGCCAGAATTGCTTAAAGGCCATCCGAAATTCTTTATCCAAGGCTTAACCGAAATCCTCACACACCTGAGTTTTTGCTTCAGCCATCACCCAAGCCGTGTTCTGCTTGGCCTGCCGGTACCCGTCAGCTGCCTCCGGAGTCCCAAAGACTAACCAAGCCTGATAGAAGTCCTTCTTCAGGATGACTCCCCCCTTGACCTCCGGTATCCACTATCTGAGTCCAGGCCATGCGTTGAGGTGGGCCCCGACTATATCTAGCCAGTATCTCTCGACCTGGCACACTAGCTCAGGCTCCTTCCCCACCAGAAAGGTGATATTCCATGATTTGATAGCCAGCCTCAATAGCCAGGGATTGGTCCGCCAAGGCCTCCACCCTTGGCTGCCACCCGACACACATTGCACCCAACCCCTACGACGCCTCCTGTGAGTGGTGGGCATACTGGAGGGCGGACCCACGTCTCCTCTTTGGGCTGTTCTTCATAGGGGTCATTGGAATCAGTCTTTGTCTGGACCCTCACCCAAGACCAATTTGTTATGGGAGACCCTACCAGGGGGCAAAGCCCCTGGGCAACATAGCTCCTGGGATCACTGGGACACACAAACCCCTCCACCATGATAAGGTGGTGATTCATGGAGGAGAAAATCATTAATATTTCATTTAAAAATATGAAGTACAATGAGTATAATGGAGCATTTGACTTTGTTTTAAAAGAATACATTCCGAAGAATGGGCCTCTAAAAGATATTAGAAAGGACAGAAAAGAAACAGGAAATTGAGCAGCTTGTCTTCTCTTTACTGTCCAACAGCATTCAGCAGCCTCATAATTATTTATACAAGCGTCTGTGAATACCAATCAGGGCTGGCTGATGTGTTCCTGCTGTCTGTTTGGCAGCAAAAATAAAGGGCAGCGCGGGAGCTGAATGTTCATCATTTGATATTAACACCAGACAAAGCAGGCCTCTTTGATCAAGACCCAAAGGTCAACTACAACAGCTGTTGCGATGTGCCGACGTGAAGTGAACCTTTTCTTCTTCACCCTAGGGGATGGCAGCCTCCCACCAGCAAGGAGCTGTGCCACGCGTGCGTTTGAGAAATCTCGTAACAGAGTGGATTTGGGAGGGTGGGGGTATTTTTGATATTCTCTGGAGGAAAGCCACAAGCATTATCGGTCCTTTTCAGTAACACATTTCAAACAACTATACCCTTCGTACGCTTAAAAAAAACCTACTTACGTTCATATCTTCTGTGTATGTTTTCACTCACTGACTGAGTCGTACTTTTTTAAGCTGATATATTTCTATTTTATGGTTGGACACATCATTACATTGTGCATATTGTCCATCAGTGGCTACTTAAATGCAATCAGGCATGTAGCTGACCAAAGTTGATGCCTTTGTGGAGAGACGCTTGTCATTTACTATGATGAAAGGATTCCTTGGGGCTTTTTTGTTTTATACCTTCTTCCCTTTGAGCCACTTTAATGTATCAGAGAGCCTAAAGCGACATGCAGCACTTTTGCGTTGGGTGCACTGTTGAAAAGGTTCAGTTTGACAGAAAAACCTAACATGAAAGACTGCAGTGCGGTAAAATAAAATACTAGAGTGTGAACTTTGTAAGAGTAGAATATGTCTGTGTAGGTTCTCAGTCACCCAGGCCATATGGGCCATGTGGGTCGTGAGGGTCACGAGTGCTTAAAAAGAAGGCAACCAGACTTCTTTAGGTTCGTGAAGACGTTTGGTCTCTCATCCAAGAGGCCTCGTGTCCAAGAAGCCTCTTGGAGGAGAGGCGAAACGTCCTCACGAACCAAAAGAAGTCCATTTGCCTTCTTTTTAAGCACTCGGGACTTTCTGAGGGAGAACTGCCGTTAAGTCCTCTTTAGCATACAGGAAAGGAGAAACCCAAGTACTGACTTTTTAAGACCTTATAACAATCTTTGTTTGAAAAGCAACTATTATGGGCATGAATTAAGACGCTGGACCAACCATGCCAGATGTTGTTAGATGGCTGGATGTCCAAGAAGAGGAAAACCCAAAATGGCAATGGCCGTAATGCAGATCGGAAGGTTTCAAATGGATGGTCCACATATTAATAATTAGGATGAGCTATGGCCATTTGTATATTTTTGCTGCACATTTACAGATGGCGGCACTCCTGAGCATGCCTCCACTTTTGAGGCGCGCTTGTTCTAACAAAGCTGCACGGAGATAACAGAATAAGAGCTTTGAAAGCTGCGTCTTCTGCTACACCAGATAAAAGCAAAGCCGCATTACTTTCTTATATTTATATATTTTACCTGGTGTGCCCAATTTTTCATAGTTGTTCATCATGTTGTTTATTTTGTGTCTTTTTTTTTTTTTACTCGGAGTATTGATTTCCATCTCTGTGGCCTTATATAAATTGTCCAAGTCAGAAATAGCTCTCACGTTGCTATTATACTATTACTCTTATTTCTCTCTTTGCATTTGATCAATGCCCAGAAAGTCTAAGTGAATCTGCTTTTAACTGCACCGCTACAAGGTTGTTGCCTGCTGCCCTTGTACGTGTGCCATTGATTTTCCTTTACATTCCACCTTGTAACCGTGCGGTAACACAACTTCACTTGTCATTGCAAATGCCAACCACTCAGGTATTCTTAAAAAGGTCAGCATTTTGTTGGATGTTTAGCATGTCAAAGGGATTACAGGAACATTTCTCCAGCAGAAGGGCTGCAGTGAATCTTAACACATTATTGGAATGGCTGTTTGACACCGGGTGACCTCGAGCTGCGATAGCAACGGATGGAGAGAGTAACTCCACACACCATTTATAATTCATTTCTTCTATGGATGTACCTGTCAAATTTTTAAATGGTATATATTTTTCATTTGCATAATTACATGACTTTTGGGTTCCCACGTGGAATATGAAATTCTGAATTAATATTAATCACCGTTATGGCCACATATCTTTACTAGGAATATGTTCCTGCAGGCGCTCTGCAGCACACACTGTAGGATCAGCACTGCGGCTGTGATAATAATTTATTTTTTTTTTTAATTTTTCTTTTCTGCTTGTGTGTGTGTGTGTGTGTGTTTTAAATCTCATATTAAATCACTTTTTCACATGATTTTTTTCAGACATCTGAAGTCACAGGGGGTGAGTGGTGGATTGTGGATTGACTCTCTTAAAACTATCTTAAAAAAATGGATGTGATCTTTCATCCATTCTCCACTCAGCTGATGGCACTGAATCCTTCTTTCATTTACAGCCCCCCCCCCCCCTTACAGGAAGGAGCAGCTTTTAATCTCCTCAACTGTTTGCATATTTGATTTTCCAAGACACCTACAAGTTGTTCACATCCACAGTTCAATGGAGGCAATACTGGCACAAATTGACATACGGTAAGCTTTTTAAATATTTACTCACATTATGTTCCTATGTGAATTTGGCAGGCCTTATTAAGTATGCTAGTAAATGTGTCTTTGATTAATAGATGAGGATTCTGACTTGGCCATACTGCTGCCACAGATGGTGACCTCTTTCTTTATTTTGATGGGGCGAAGGGGGGGGGGGCAAAGGCAAAGAATAAGGAGGAAGGACAGAAGCCTGAAGAAAGCAGGGAGGTGTCTGTTACACAAATTAGGACACGATGATCCTTCATTAAACAAAAAAATATAACTGCGTCTGGGTCAGAATCAACTGTAATTTTTTTTTCCAGCTCTGCAAGCAAAAATGTGCGCTTAAAAAGTGGAGGCAAAACTTTCACTTTTCCTCTTATTAAAGGCTGTCGTGTGTTGTTTCAAAAGTTGAAAACAAATTCAGTTACAGTAACTCCTCTCCTTTTGGTAAATAAATTGGGAAATACCTTTTGTGGAGCTGCATAGGTATAAGGAAGGTTTTAGTATTTTTTTTTAATAGAACTGAATAAAATGATCTTGGCCCCTGTTTTACATTGTTGAACAAAGTTTAGCAGGAAAAAAATGGGAGGAAAAAATCAACTAGTGTAACATCAAAGGTGCCTTTCAGCAAATCTGTGCCATTTAAATTTTTACATTTTTACATCTGTGGTGGCAGATTTCATCTGATATTAATGACACATATTTAGCATAACTTAGTGAAACTGTATAATATAAAATTATGAATAATAAACTGAACAGAAGACAAAGACAAAGTAAAAATATATCTGAGTTCTGTAGCAGTGACTTCCACAGCACCACGCTGTCATTGCTTCTCATCCAATCATCTTTCTGCCTGTCTTCTTTGAGCCAATCAGGCTCTGCTCTCTCTTGGCTCCTTCGAAACCTCCAGTTTGTCTTCCCCGCCACCGGCATCTAGACTCCGGGGTGTCCTGCCCCAATTCCCATCTTCGGTGGGATTCTGTCCTGCTACCACGGGCCATCGGAATCTAATCACCAAATAGCTAATTGTATCAATAAATCATGCTCAATTCCACCGAATGATCTCCCCTTATTGAAATAGTTTCATTACATCACAGTCATGATTAATGTTTTGGCATCAAGCATGAGAAATATTTTAGACGAACATTTCTGCACACACAACACATCCAGCTTTTAAAGCCCTGCACACACTGACAGGTGTTTTCAATTACTCTGGCTAACCCCTGCTCACACTGCAGGTGGGAAGAGTTGTTGTGATTTACTCCGTGTGAGGTCACCAGACGCCGTAAGAGTAAATGGGGTGCAGCTTGTCCAACCCAAGTAGGTTCAGTGAAGCTAAGAGATGTCAGCAATATGTCGATTATACATCATATTTATTCTCATGTTTGTTACTCTGCCCCGACATTCTCATACCACCTCTCCCTCTATTCCGTATGATGCCCTGAATAAATAAACAGCAGCTCTGGTAAGCTTCTGAATTCATGAAGAGGCCATTTCAGCGCCAGATTGCTGACACCCCAAGTGCCAATTTATGAGCTCGCACACACAGACACACACACACACACACACACACACGCTGTGGTGCCAGTGGTGTTTGTTCAGGTGGCAGTCAGACACACATGAGGCACGTCATCTGTTTCAGTGCAACCGCACTGCTGAGTGAGGAAAATACAAAAACTAGGAGTCAGGAGGAGAAAACGGAGCGACGCAGAGAAATTGTTTTTGGTGAGGTGTGTGTGTGTGTTTGCTGGATGCAAAGAAAGGAAAAGATTTGATTTACTTGTCCTGGAGCATCCTTGAATACACAACACACCTGCTTTCACTTCGCTCGTCTGTGACAGGGCGTCGTGTGTGTGCGCTTTGACAGTACGGCGAATTAGGAGGCAAACTGCCTTTGAACAGAAAACTGAGAATTTAATCAGTTTCTTTAAAACAAGCACAGTAGACATTGAAAAATGAGGCTTAAGAGCCATATGGAGGAGAAAACAAAGGCTTATGTTTTTATATCTGTTGGATATCTTGTATGACTGCCTCTTATTATGGTTACATACCTGTATTTTCAGTAGCAGTTATCTTTAGAGAGTTATGAAGATGGCTCAGTTACTATGTAACTATTATCTATAAAGTTATTGCTAGTCTGCTGATCTAGATTCTGACCAATATATTCAGAATAGTGGATATGGATATATAAGCCAAGACTACCTACCATTGTTTGCCAATGTTAATGCTGACTAGAACATTTGTAAGAAGAAGCTGGAGAGTGAAATCGTTAGCAGCTGATGGTTCTGAGGCTGCAGTACAGCAAATGTAATCCCTGCCATGCTGATCCTGCAGCTATCTTTGCGACTGACCAGTAACAGCTTTGCATCTTGGGAGAGAAATTCCAAAGCGTGGTTCGCACTGTAGCGGAAGAAATGTAGAGCGACAAAGTCCACATAAAAATGATTCTGTGGTGCATGAAAGGACACAAACCTCGAGAGACCGGGGTTGATGTCCCGCATGAAACCGAACATGAAAATTATTTTTAGCAGACTTGAATTTGAAAAAAAAAAATGTTGTCAGTTGGCGTTTGATTAGGTTTAGGCAAAAATACCAGGGGGAAACAACTTGTAATAAAATGGATCCTATCACAATCTTAACCACGTGTTAAAAAAACCAAAACGCCTTTCTCGCTTTCAAGGTAAGCTTCTCTGAGTTACAGAGAACCATAACGTCAGAAGAACAATAACACAATACTAGATTGTGCAATTACCTGCATGCAACTAAAGATCCTTCTTAGACCTGAATATTTTAGGGCTGCAGATGGAAAATGAAAATCTTTCTGCAAACCAGAAATCAAATTTTCTTTTCCCTCGCCACATTCTGCATTCTGTGTCTGTTTATAGAAATAAAATCACAGTAACAGTTCTAGCAGAAAAGGACATGGTTATCCTTGTAGATCTTCTTTGGTGTTAACTTCGTAGGTTCACCTGTAACAATCCCTAAAGAAGAAAGCGACCGGGATGACTCGCTGTTATAACACACGCATTGTGTGTCCTCCGTCTCCAATTATTTTGAATCTTCTTTCAGGTCATCAAATGCCACCATTATGTCAGAAGCTGCTGGGCATCGGTGCCACCAGTGGCAAATGCCAGGAAACACGCTTTATGATTTTTTGAGACAGCTAGAGTTCCATCTGTGGCCACTTAGAACAGTTTTTGTATTAAAGCAGAGCACAATCATGCATCCTGTGGCTAAACAGAAAGGTTTAGCTCACAGCCATGAGCCTCTCACTAAGGACAGATACATGCCTCTTGCTGGACAATTAATTTTTTTGTGAATTTCTTTTTTTTTTTTTGTGAATAACTGTGTAATTCAAAAAAGACATTGCTGCTGAGTCATTCACAAGTATTCCTTTGATCTTTTGAGCATCCAAAGTAAGTGCCATTTATCATTTCCTTATATTTAAGAGAAGTCAGACATATCTCTGAAACTGAGAACCAAACCAGCCTAATGGTTAAATAACACCACAAGGTGAGGTTTGGGTTGAACTGTACTTTTAAAAAAGTGGTCACTGAAACATTTTAGTGAGCCATTTGTTACTTTCTTTGAACACTGATGAACATTGCTGTCTTAGAGAGGTGATGCATCGTGTTAATGGTTCGGGTGATTTGAGAGTTGCACTGCCTGGATGAGCATTCGGGAAGTGTTGGCCCTTTTTTCCCAAAGCCATGTATACTTTCCAGTACCCTACTTTCAATTCTACAAGTAACAGCTATCTGAATAAGGTGCAGGCAGATAAAAGGCTTAGCTCTGTTTTCTATTCTCCTGCCCTTTCACATCAAAAGATTTGACATTCAGGCTGGACGCAAGTTTAAAAAAAACGAAATCAAAATTGGAGTGCCATTCACTTCTTTGTACCTTTACTATTTTTACTGTGTTATTCCTTATTTTCCAAACAATAAGAGAGACTATTACAATGCACTGAAGCAGGTAATTACTGCAAAACTAATTAGCCCACCAGTCAAGGAGCTAGAAATGCAAGAACAGGGGAGGGCGAGGGACGTTTCTGTCACAATACAGAAAAGGGGGGGGGAAATGCAATTAGATGGAAAATGTATGGAAATGTAGTGTGTCAACAGCAGAACAGGGCAGACGAAGAAGGGACCCAGCAAGATGGCGATTAACTGGAATAATAAGACTCACAATTCTATCAGCACACAAACACATGCAGGATGATCACACATACACTGTCTCTCTTGTTAAAGCTGTCTTTATTCCCACCCTCTTGCTCTCATTCTGCAGATATAAAGTTCCTCAAACCATTGCTGCTCTCACCCTGAATGTGCCTTTTTTTTAAATTAATCCTCTTTCTGACCTCTTTTTCCTTAAAAATGCACCTTAACAGATCATTTTTTTTCTTGTCTTTCTTTGCTCTGATTAAGTTTTCTTAAAAGTCACAAGGATCCAATTACTAGCTGGCCTTTTTGCAGAGGAGTACCATATTATACCATTGAACACACACACACACACACACACACACACACACACACACACACACACACACACACACACACACACACACGGTGAATAAATATGAAGCATTTAGTTAGCTGCTCTCTCCCATTCACCTCGGCTCTTAAGCCAAATCACAGACGATGTAAATCGGTTTTATCTTGATGCCCATTATTGGGGTTTTTTTTGTGATTTTATTATTTTAAAAATATTCTCTTCAGCATGAATTTGTTTTGCTTATTGAGTGTTTGGCCGACATGCCCTTTAACAGCCTTTAACTCCCAGCGTGTTGCTGCCGACACGTTTGGGCATTACAGTAACTGCACAACAATTTGACCCCTCAGAAAAATCCAAATGGGTTCTGAAAGCTGAGAAGTTGCGCTTCGCAGCCAACTTAGGGTTATTATGGTAATTTCACTGGTTCTGTTGCAGGTTGCAGGAATGCCGACACTCCTGAAACGCATAAAGCCTTATATAAATAGGCCAATGTGCTCCCACCTGTCTGATTACTACCTGAGCAGGCTAGAGATCTTCTCCTTGAGATTACAGCTTTCAGTTATTTATCTATACATCTTCAAAAAAGTCTAACTATGGTTTAGGTTCTTCACCTTTATATTTCTCTGATTAGTTTGTTCTTAGTTATAACCATTTAGAATTTTATATTCTAGCTTTTCTCTCTTCATGATTTTATTCTCAGTCTGGGTTCTGATTCCTTTTGTAATTTGGAATTAGAGCTGATTCCCTGAGGCTGTTTTCCTGCATTTCTGTGTCCTGTGTTTAGCTACTTCCTCTTTTATTTTGCTAGTCTCTTGTCTTGTGTGCATTGTGTTTAGTTTTGCTTCCCCTTGTCTCATTAGATTCTGTTTACCTGTGTCCTGTTTCCCCCAGCTGTCCTCTCTCTTCCTAACTAGAAGGGCACTCAGTAGAGCACTTACCTTCCTCACCGACACTACGATGCAGTAGCTACCACCCATTGTTGTCACAGTCATTACAAATGACTAGATCACATACCTTTACCTTGTGTGTATTTAAGCCGTCAGCTTTCCTCAGTTCTTTGTTATTCCTCCCTCATGGTTGTGTGTATCCCTTCTCCGTGTCTTCTAGTTTCCTGTTTCCACGCCCTGCATTTGTGTTTGTGTTGTATTCCTGCAAATAACAGCATCACAGCTGCTTTCATTACTGTCTCCTGATTCCTGCATTTCGGTCCACACTCTTCCCGCCACACAGCTGAGATATGGACAACATGGACCCAGTGGACATTGCAATCCTGTTGGATGAGGAGCTAACGGAGGAGTTTCCGGGATTTTTTATTTTTTTTTATTTTTTAGAAATTCTGCCCGGAGTCGTGATTCAATAGACAATGTTGGACTTATGTAATCCGTTGGACTTCCTGCAGTGAGGATTATTATTTGCACACATCCGCAATCACTGCAGTCTCCAACCATCTCGAACATTTTACATTCTTTAACCTGCATGGAAACACACATTAAAAGACTGAAATCTCAGCGTCCTCATAATGCTGCTACAACTGAAATAATAATAAATAAAAATACAAAATTAAGTTGCATGTAAAGAAAACGGTAATCCCTGAAAAGGTGTCAACTTAATCTTTTAATTTAAACATATTCAGATATTAATTTTAAATAAGTATCTTATCTAAAATTGCCGGATGTCAGTCTAATTGTTCGGGACTATCCCACCGATGCTGGAGAATTAGGATGCCCCCCACCCCCCATTGTAGCAAGTTTCTCATCTCTGAAAGATCAGGTGCTCCTCGTCCTCAACCTGTTTTTGTTATTCTTAGTCTTTTTTAATCTTTTTCATGCCTGGGTACGCTTGGGGTACTCCAGCTTCCTCCAGGGGTAACTTCTGAATTCCCCATTCACGAGAATGTGAGCATGAATCAGTGGTCAGGCTCTCTGTGTTAGCTCTGTGATGGACCAAGATATACACCCGCTCTTACTCTATGACAGCTAAGATAGGATGCAACACCCATCCCATCCACCACTGCAACCCTGGATTGGATACGCAGGCAAGAAAATGGATAGATTTTTTTTTTCCAGATTCAAGGGCATCGGAGCAATGAAACACTAGGGCATTATTGTTGTTATTATTATTATTATTATTATTATCATCTTATATAGTTGGTGTGATGAATTTGGGGCTGTCTGGCATGCCACCTAAAACTCAGTTATTCTCTTTCCTCCTTGATACCTCTGGTTTTAGACTTCATGCATTCATTAACGTTTCCATTGATCTAGACTGGCACTAATTTCTGTGCGTGGCTAAGGGGCATTACGTGTACTATAGAGCCTGCTTGCTGTAGATGATGTTAATGTAGTGGATAAGACCAGTACGACTGAACCAAACAGTAAAGTCCTGAGAAGAGTCTGAATCAAGAAAAAAAAAATTTAAACGTGTGAAAAACAGGAACTGACACAATGAAAGTGTAAATAAGCCAGAAGGCGAGATGCAGGCAGAAAGAAAGAACAGAAAGACAAATAGAGCAATGTCACTCTTCCCTCTTTCTTTCCCCAGACAGTCTCTCTGTTATGTCACGGAGTTTCTGATGTATGCCACCGTGTCACATTTACTTACGGCAGTCCTCCAGCATCCTCCTGCCAAGTCCCTGCAGCCATGTCAGTTTTCTGAACCTGCCACTTTTGTGTCAACATCTATTCTGTAACACTTTAGCTGGGACATTAAGCTTCAGGCCTCAACTGGAGTGACAAATCTCTGCTGTACCCGCTGTGATCTTGCTTTCGGTCAGCTGCTCGATGCAGAGTCACGCGGGCAGGTGGAGGGGTGGGCGCCGTTCGTCTTGTGAATACAGATGATTTCACGTCTGACTGGTCTGTAGCCTGTGATGAATCCGAAGGTGCATCACAGAAGGGTGGATCTTTTTTAAGCTGGTGTTTCACTTAGTGAACAGACAGATGTTGAGTCCAGTGGGAGTGGAGCTTGTCAGCGGCAGCTGAAGAATTGGGAGGATGAGTCGAGAGATAGATGGAGATAGACCCAGAGGGATGAAGGGATCATTCCATCTCCTTACCACTCTCCGGTTATTCATCTTTACATCTCTCACTTTGCTCTTCCTTTTCTCATCCATCTCTATAAGCGCTGCTCTTCTTCATGTTGAATTTTTCTCTCTCCCTTTATTCCTACTTACAGCTATTCCTGCTTTATTCTTTATATCCTCCTTTTTCCAATCCATTTTTCCAGTCATGCAATACTCCCTTACATCTTTATCCTCCATTGCTCCATTTCTACATTCCTGCATCCCCATCTTTCGACCTGGCATCACTTTGCCCCTCTACCCAGCTCATTTTATTCTCTCACTGCGCCTGCTAGGAAATGTGCAATTTAATGTGTAGTGCAATCCACCCGCTATAATGTTATCATGTCAACATGTCCTCCAATCCGAACGACAATATCAGTCGTTTGTTCCAAAGCGACCTATGTGAGCGTTTCCAAACTGAGCGCTCCCACATGTGGCTTCACGTGTCACGTCGCTTATTTTAGTGTGTAATGTGGCTGTAGCTCAGAAGGTGGAGCAGGCCACCTACTAATTGGAAGGTTGTTGGTTCAGTCCCTGGCTGCATGCCAAAGTATCCTTGGGTAAAATACTGAAGTGCTTGTGTGAATGAGGCATGTTGTATAAAGCGCTCTGAGGGACCAGTCTATTTATTTAATGTTTAAGCTTTTCCTGTATCATCTAACGCCCTTTAGTCCCCATAAACTTTTCAGAAATCTGAGAATATCCATATTTACGATACACACGTGCCATTTTGTGTACGACCACTAGAGGTTGCTAAGTTTTATTGTGTTTCTCATTTGCTTATCATGTCTCTGGACTTAAAGACTGACTGGAACCTCCATTCTCTGCCAGATTGTTGTTGCCCTTGTGGTGGTAATCAGGCTAAACCACAGTATGCAACCAACCTGGTGTCTTCTGACCTTTATTCTCTTGTTTCCGCTCCGGTTTGATGCCTGGTTACACCCAGAGCAAGACTACCAAGGAAAAACTTACTCGTAACTCTCTTGTTTCCACTTACCTGAAACTCACCTTCCTACAGCTTCCACCGACTGGTAAGTCTTGCCAAATTTGCTTTGGTGTCAAGGGTCTTGCTTCTGACTTCACTTGTTCTGGTAATATGACACTTCCTACCTTCATTCCACCTTTAATTCCTCTTAAAGCATCTACAGTATCATCAGTCTCTCAATTTCTCATTCATCAGTCTGTCTCTTTGTTCATGCATTTCCCATCTCTCCTTTATTCTACTCCCACATTCCGCCTTTTTTCTTTCCGTCACCTTTGTTCTGTCATCTCTCAGTTGCTCTCCAACTATCCATATCTATATTCCCCATCATCCAAAAGCACCCCATCTCTCTACTCATTAACCAGGCTTCTTTTCTCTATTATTCTTCCTCTCATCACACATCCCTTCATACTTTACTCTTGTCCTTTTGTGTTTTTTCTTCCTCTTCATTGTGCTGACATCTTATCGTCAAACAACAGAGGACCCTGTAGTTGTACCTTTTGTCACTACACCTGTCTTCTCTGTCTGCCTGAGTATATATATGTTACCTAGCTCTTTCAGCTCTCACCGGTGACAGCAGCTCTTCAGCTCGTCCTGTCAGCCATCGCAGATGTCACCCTGGGCTCACCTTTTACTCTGTCACTGCCTCTGTGTTGATTTCCCTCCCGTGCTGCTTTTACTGCTGGCTGCATTTTTTAGAACAATGATTACAGTCATAAAGTGACACATACACTCATTATTTTATTAGCAAGCATCCGTCCCTCGTTTCATGGTCAACAACTCACCTTTCCTGTTCACATCATGCAGGGTGTCAGCAGCATGACGCCTGAAACGCAGAACACTCTTGCAGGCACACACTGGCACCTTTGGCAGACATCTGTTCAGCTCCTTCCCGGCGCTGCGGGCTGTAAATCCAAAATCAAAAGTTTATGACACACTAGTTCTGGCAGAAGCAGAGGAGGTGACGATGAAGTCATTTTAAAAGGACCACAGCTGCTCCAGCACTATGTGAGAAAATGCTTAGCATTTATGACCTGCACAGTGACTAGGATTATTATACATTTATTATTAGTGTCCAACATGGGCATTAGTTTGTCCATCATTTTATGGTTATGGTAGCAAAGGAACTGTTGAAATATGAGAATGCAGGGTCATAAAATGTTAACAACCAGGCAGATTGTAATCAAGCAAGTGTAACCATCAGGCAAGTATAAAGTGAGCCAAGTGACTAAGTAGGTTCTCAGGCCTTTATTTTTGTGACTTCAGTCCAAGTCTGGAATCTAGAACTCTGCTGATCTTCTACTGACCTGAGTTCAGTCTGGAACTGTTTAGACAAGGATTTTACCGCAGCTGTCGTCAGCTGTTGATTATTGCCTGCTGAATCTGAGCAGACAGTTTAGTGCTCCACACTTTTCATCAAGTGGTTGCTTCTGTCACATTATTGAAAAAGACTAATGACCCGGTGCCAGGCCCCTGCATTACATATAAGTGTGCATCATGAGCAATTCCAAGCTTTGTTCCTACTATTTTCTTTCTACCATTCTGTTACAGGTTGTTTCCATCTATCAAAAGAATTCTGTTGGATTTTTCTTTCTTCTTTAATGGTCTGCACCTCGTGTTGAACCTTCTATATTTGCTTGCATGAAGTCGTGGATAATGATCTGAGAGATTCTTCTTCACTTGGGTAGATACTCTGTTTATTGTCCACAAAATATGACAGGCAGGAAGGAAAGAGTGAGAAGAAGGGAGAGAGGAAAAAAAAGAGGGAAGAAAACAGAAGAAATACAGGGACAGACCTATACATATATACACATATACATATATACATTCACACACATACACACACACAACCAATCTTGCTGTGTTATGTTTTAATGTATGTGCGTGTGTCTCTGTCATGAAACGTACTCAATAATGAGGGTGAGAAGCCACAACCACGCCCCCGGGATCTAGAGGTAAACAGGGAAAGACCCAGGGGACCCGGGCCATCCACAGCCCACCCGGAGGTCAGGAGACCTGCGGCCACACATCTCGATCATATCCGCATGCACACCCCAGAGGAGGAAGGAGGGAGACCCTAGACGGAACCCCCACGGCCAAAGGGCACGAGCCCCAGAGAGCCAGAGGCAATGAGCAGCCCACCCCCCCGCAGGCCGCCCCCCCAGCATGAGCCGAAAACACAGCCCCGAAGCCAGTGGCAACCCGGGGAAGCAGCCGATCCAGCCCTGAACCACTAGCCAGACCCCAGCCCAGGCGGGGTGCAGGAAACCGGGGTATGGGAAGACCCGCCCATCCCCTCCTCCCACTGGTGTGTGTGTGTGTGTGTGAGTGCATGTAGTGGGAAGAATGATTATGACTGTGTGAAAGCTACAGTGCTGTTAAAATTGGAGGGACACAGACATGAGCACTGACCAACAGCGCTCATCCACACTGCCCCCCCAGGACCCTCGATGTCTAAGATGTAAATGAAATTGAGGAGCAGGCAGCAGTGAGGAGACATGTGGGGCCACCAGCAGCTCCACCCACCAACCACTGCATGATACACCTGCCCCCCAAGGCCCTGTGTGTACTTGGATGTGTTGTGAGCCGTAATGTCTATAATGTAATTAAAAAGGAGGGATGGCACATCATACAACCCAGTGAGCAGAGCCAAGAGAATGGTCCCACTCACTGCGGTAAACAAACATGATACAAACATGACACACACGACACACACAAGACACCCACACGCTACACACATGACATAAAGAAAACAACAACAAACAAAAAAAACAAAAAAAGCGCAGACCCCCCGTGCTTAAGCATATATGTGTCCAGAAGATTTCATCTGGGTTGATGGAAAGATCCCGCTCCCATTTTGAAGTTGGGAGGAAAACTGAATCATTAATTTTTAACAAGAGCTTATATATTTTTGATAATAATTTAGGGGTGCAGAGATTTAGAAATTCTGCTACCCATACAGGCATTTCTAAGTTCAGATCATTTAAATTAAATCTTGCCTGTATGATGGACCTCAGTTGCTGATATTCCAGAAATTTACTGTTGCTGATTTCAAAATTTTAATATAAGTTTTTGTAATGGAATAAAGTTTCCTTCTTGAATAACATGCTCTAGATTTTTTTATACCCTTCTCATGCCATGACAGAAAATTCAGTACTTTCTTTTTCAGACATATATCTGGATTGTTCCAAATGGGTGTCAGTTTACTGGGGATAAGTGAAGACTTAGTTATTTTTAAAAATTCCCACCAGGCTGTCAGAGAGGTGTTTATGTTAAGGCTTTTAAAGCAGTTATGATGCTTGATACAGGAGCTAATGAAAGGTCAGAGATTTTTATTTTTCCACAGAGTGCTTGTTCTAGGTCCAACCACGGGCTGTCTAGTGAACTTGATTTGATCCATTTTGAAACATATTGCAACCTACTGGCTAAGAAGTAGTGAAAAAAATTGGTAGCTCTAGACCACCACTGCGTTTTGGCTTTTGTAAAGTTTCTAAACTTATTTGTGCTGGTTTGTTTTTCCATAGAAATTTTTGTCATGTTTAGTCTAGTGTCTTAAACCAAGCAACAGAAGGTTTATTGGGGATCAGTGAGAATAAATAGATGATTTTTGGCAAAACCATCATTTTAATGGTTGGAAACTCTACTCATGAGTGATATAGGTAAACTATTCCAACATGTGAGATCATCCTCTATCATTTTGAATAGAGGACTGTGATTTAACCGAACCAAATCTGAGAGTTTGGCAGAAAAATTTGTAACTCAATATTTAATGTTGCCTGACTGTAGTGACGTGGTGGTGGTGTTCTCAAAATTACAATTCAGAGGCAAAACTGTTGATTTATTCCAGTTGATAGTGTAATCAGATATGGATGAGAGCTTATCTATCAGTCTAATTGTCGTCAAGAAAGAAGCTTGTGCATTCCCAATGAAAAGTAATACATCATCAGCATAAAGGCATTTTATGGTGTTTATTTTTTATTTGAATTTGTTTAATATTTGCATTTTGTCTAATTGCTGCTGTTAGTGGCTCAGTAAAGATGACAAAAATTGAGGGAGAGAGTGAGCAGTCCTGCCTGGTGCCTCTCTGCAGACTGAAGCTTTGGGAAATAAGATAATTTTTTCTAACACGTGCATTTGGAGAGCCGTTTAATGTTCTGATCTAGTTAATGAATGATGAACCAAATCCAAATTTGTGTAGAACTGCTAATAGAAATTTTCCAGTTAACCCAGTCAAATGCCTTCCGGGATACTATGGAGCCTTCCAGCTGCCTCGACTAAACAGTTTTTGATAAGAGTGGAATAATGTTCATCAGTAGCCAGGTCACTAGGATACCAGCTCAGAGAGGTCATAAGAGATGGAATAGGCAGGGGAAGAGCATCTGTTTACATAACTCTAGGAGAATGAGATTTCTTAGATGTCTCAAGGCCAGGCAGGGGAGGCCAAATTCCAGATAAGTATAGTTGTTTTGGTACAGGCTGGTACTGATAACTTTGCTGACAGCTTCTAGAGTCCCACTGGAAACCCTTAACGGCGAAAACTCCAGTAATCCGAATTTCTGATTCCATTCTCGCGCAGCACAGAAACAGACATCTCTCCAAAAGTCTGAGTTCATATTGCTTTGCACATACCCACTTCCAACTTCCACAAAAGATCCATGTCCAATCAGGAGAGATCCTGTTATCCATACCGGGTATGTTCCACTCGGGCAGACTGTCTCCTAAATACTGCAGTATTTATTTACAAGTGCAAAATCTGCGTATGCTGAACCTAAAAAATCAGGTTAATCCTTTTAGGTTCCGAGTGTTCTCTAATCAATATATATATTGCCGTTTTTATAAAATGACCTCCTTCAGCTGACCGGCAGGAGAGAGTGAACAGGGCGTTAATGTTCGGTCTGAATAACCCTAACCCGATGAATAAATAAATAAGCACACTAATTACATGATTTATAAGAGGTAAACAGTTTCACTAATAATTTATTGACTAAATAATTTATAAATGTAGCAGACGCCCTGCAACAAACCACTTTGTCTTTTTCTGTAAATTAAAATCGCGCACTCTGAAAGCGGCGCTCAAAAAAAAAAAGCACCTTTGGATACAATAAAATAATACTGCGTATCTCTGGTAAATCGCTACAGCAATTTTCACAGTGGGTGAATGTTTCACAATCACAGTGAAACATTTTCACCTCTCAGTGATCAGGTGTGAAACACTTCCCCGCCACCACCATCTCTGTGTCTGCAGAAATTTCTGAGCGAACAGACTGTTAAAACCCGATCAGGAAACTTTTGGATGCATTCAGGAAAACTCAGACACTTTGACACTCAGACCATTTTTGTTAACTTGGGGCAATAGTGAGAGCATGGACTCTACTGCGGAGAAACTCAGTTTCAACAGTAAAAAATAAACCACCAAAGATAGAATATAAAGTTGTAAATCCTTAAATTTATGGAATTCACAAAGTGGTCTAGCTGGCATTTGTCTTTGAACTTCACATTTTATTGAAAGCACCATGAGCTTTGCTGCCTCAGCCACATTTACATCACCTAGACCATTTCTCTACCCCCACGTCCATAAAGTTGGCACTAATTCACTTTAATTTGGTGGTTCAGTTCTGTGCCAAAATCTCTAGTTTCTTTATATTTTACAGGAAATAGCTGCAGCCATTTATTGAAACATACATGAATGCAGTTTATAAGGGTAAAAATGGAGCCTGAAAGTCAGTATT
>JAVDPK010000205.1:343093-357174 GCA_034780415.1 Cichlasoma orientale
ATTTAACAGGGAGCCAATGAAGAGAAGCCAATATGGGAGAAATATGCTCTCTCTTTCTAGTCCCTGTCAGTACTCTTGCTGCAGCATTTTGGATCAGCTGAAGGCTTTTCAGGGAGCTTTTAGGACAGCCTGATGATAATGAATTACAATAGTCCAGCCTAGAAGTAATAAATGCATGAACTAGCTTCAGGGACTTGTCACCAAACGCTGCTGATCTTCATAGAATCCTTCAGATCATTGTCTTGGTTTTATGACCTGCAACCTAACTTGCACTTCTCACCAGTGCAGTTTTTCTAGCATTTGGAAAGAGCTAAATATTTTCCTCACAACTTGGTGGAGACCACAGAGAGCCAAAAGGAAAGACAAAACTTGGCCAATTAAGAACAAAATGACTCAAAATTAACATCAATGCTACACTGTAGCTTCTGAATTATTTCATAGGAAACTGTATGAGATTATATGCAATGCATTATAGGCACTCCACATAAACTATCCCATAATAATAATAATCTTACAAAAACTATATACATTGGGTCTCAGCCTGAGAATGGCCAGTAGAGTGAAATGAATAAGAATGCTACTTCCACATCTGGGCTAATTTTGGTGCATGCACGCACAGAGATTACCAGGGCAGCTGCCAGCTGACATTGGTGGAGGAAATCCAAAATTGGCCCAGGACTGATTGCTCTCTGGGATCCCCAAGTGGCCAGATTTGCCATTTTAGGATTTTTATTTATTTAACTGTTTACTGAAATAATAATATTTTTTTTTAAAAATGGCTGTTTAAAACTGGATAAAATCATTAGTGAGTCCTTTAATCCTCTGATGTTGCAGTAATTCCTTTACTTTGTTAGTGAAATAAAACTAAATCAAGGAAAGAATGGTTTTACTTTTTTGAGGTGCCTGATACTTGCTTACTTGCTTAATCTGGGTGGTTACATCTGTGTACTTATATAAATATGTACAGAAACTGTACAGAACTGTAGCTGGTGAAATTCTAAGTGGGCATTTAAAGTCTTAATGTGATTTACAATCATTTAATTGAATAGTGATCCAGACAGAGAGATCGCTGTTAAGCCTGGAACCACATTCACAAGCAGTATCACTCACACAGACACACACACACACACACTGATTCACACATTATCGCTCACACATGCAAACAGAGAGAGAAAAGTGTTAGTAAAAGAAAGAGTGTGAAACATTTTCTCTCCTGTCTCCCTGGTAGGATGGCAAAGGTCAGAACTTGCCACTGAATCAAATTCATGACTCTCTCCCTCCTTGCTGGAAAAAGGGAGAATGTCCGGTGGCTTCATGGTGAGGAGATGATTCCTATATAGCAGCTTAGCACTGCCGTCAGGATTAGCGTGTCATAAAACAGCATTAAGGTCGTCGATCGTCGTGTGACACTCAGGAAGGGCAAGCCAATTATGTGAGGCCGAAGAGTGAAGCAATGAGCTTCTAGCTGAACAGCACATTCACCAGGTTCTGCACTGCAGGACACATTTATTTATGTCTGCAACTTCAGTATCTCCAGTGGCTTTGTCACAGCTGCTCTCTTCAGTTGTCCTTAAATAATGTTCGAGTTATTTCTGATCATTCATCAGTAATTCTATTTTATTTTATTTATATAGCGCCAAATCACAACAGTCACCTCAAGGCACTTTATATTGTAAGGTAAAGACCCTACAATAATTACACAGAAAGCCCAACAATCAAAACGACCCCCCTATGAGCAAGCACTTGGCGACAGTGGGAAGGAAAAACTCCCTTTTAACAGGAAGAAACCTCCAGCAGAACCAGGCTCAGGGAGGGGCAGCCATCTGCTGTGACCGGTTGGGGCTGAAGAGAGACAGATTAATAATAACTAATCATTAAATGCAGAGTGGGGTATAAATGGAGTGAAAAGAGGTGAATGGAAAGAAATAATGAGTGCAGCCTAGGCCTAAAGCAGCATAACTAAAAGATGATATACATATATCATCCTCACCCATCATCATATACATATATTCTATAAGAATCTCTTTTGTGCTCTTGGACATGACTAATCTGTATAATCTCTACAGATATTTTGTAGCTTAATTTCAATCTCACCAAGTTTTCAACAGAGCCAAACACAGCTTGTCTATTTCAAAAAGGCAACCAGCATCACATTAAAAAAAGATGTATAAACCCTACCAAATGCCTCTTTCTCCCCAATGCACATACAAACTGACACACACAGTATTTAGAGGACATATATTTGTTACCCCCAGCAAAAACAATTCCTCTTCATGGGGTCTTTTTTTCTCTCTCCCAAAATATAAACAGGAATTGTGAATTCAAAACACCATAATTTTTTTGTGGTAGATTTATGCAACCTCCTTAAAATTATCCCAACACAACAAGCACACACACACACACACACACACACACACACACAGTGTTCTCAGGTCAGCAGCATCACAGCATCTCCTCCTCACCTGCACAAGCAGCGAGGCTGATAACCGTGGACAAGCCAGAAGGAAAGCAAAGATCCAGTATTAGGATGGGTTTGTGTTGGTGTTTTCTTTCCCTCTTCAAAAAGCAAGTTGAGACACTCCCTAAAACTCCATTTGGGTCCCAGCTCCCAGAGGTTTGGAACCAAATGGATACATAACATGAGTCTGTTCCTAAAATGGAGCAAGCAAAGCATAAAGTAAAAAGAGAAACAAAGAGAGGATAAAAAGACAGAGGTGCTAAACAAAGAAAGGGAACGGCTATAAAAATGTGTGGAGAAAACGCTGGAATGCGTGAAGGAGTCGGAAGGACAAAACTTTCAAACTGAGAAAAGTCAAACTCTTCATCACTGCAGACAAAAAAAAAAATCACTACAAAAACAATACACTGCACTGGATTTCATTTCACATGCTGGACTCACTGTTGCCACAGGCAAGCCAAGTTTCTAGCCGAGGTGGAAGTGAGTGGCTGCCTTGGGCCATAAGTAGATATTTACCTGACTATTAATGAAGCGTGGACTCTCAGAGGCCCAAATGTCACAGTTCCTCTTGCTGTCAGCCTCCACTGAGACTGAACTATTTCATCTGACCCAGACAGAAATGGTTTTCATGTAATATCCTCGTGGATATCATTAGAGGATTCCCGGGACTTCCATTAAAGCTGAACAAAGAGAGAAACTAGCTTTGTTCATTTTCATTGTAGTACACACTTAATAATCAGCAGTCAAGTGTGGATATAAAAATAGCATTTTCACATTTTTGTAACAACAATTTTGCAGCAGACATTCACATTAGTGGTCTGACCTGCATCACGTAAGAGGAACTGTAACATTAAGAATGATCTGAATGAATTCCCAGGTTACTTGCAGCATGTAATACTGCAGTAGTGATGTTATTCAGTACCAGATATTGGGCAGATTCAATTTTATTTATATAGCACCAAATCACAACAGTCACCTTGTTTTATATTGTAAGGTAGACCCTACAATAATTACAGAGAAAACCCAACAGTCAAAATGGGGTTGTACTCATCCTTCTTCTTTCTCCAAACACAGCGAGTGGAGTTGATACCAAAAAAGCTCTATCTTGGTCTCATCTGACCACAAGACCTTCTCCCATGCCTCCTCTGGATCATCCAGATGGTCTCTGGTGAACTTCAAACGGGCCTGGACATTTGCTGGCGTGAGCAGGGGGACCTCGCGTGTCCTGCAGGATGTTAATCCACGATGGCATAGTGTGTTACTAACGGTCATCTTTGAGACTGTGGTCCCAGCTCTCTTCAGGTCACTGACCAGGTCCCCCCGCGTAGTTCTGGGCTGATTCCTGACCTTTCTCAGAATCATCCTTACGAGGTGAGATCTTGCATGGAGCCCCAGCAAGACTGACAGCCATCCTGTGTTTCTTCTATTTTCTAATATTTGTGCCAACAGCTGTTGCCTTCTCATCAAGCTGCTTGCCTATTGTCCTGTAGACCATCCCAGCTTTGTGCAAGTCTACAGTTTTGTGCCTGGTGTCCTTAGACAGCTGTTTGGTCTTGGGCATGGTGGAGAGTGTGATTGAGTGTGTGGACAGGTGTCTTTTACACAGGTAACAAGTTCAAACAGGTGCAATTAATACAGGTAATTAATGCACAATAGGAGGGCTTCTTAAAGAAGGTCTGTGAGAGACAGCTGTCTTTATTTACAATAGAGTTTAATGAACTTTCTCAAGTATATTAGTCGTAGTATTTTTATTGATTGATTTTTTTTCTTCATCCTCCATAGATGAGGAGACAAGCCACTGCAGTGTTTATAGTCTGAGGCGCATTATGCTCACCCAGCACTTGCCGGGGGTAAGAAGCACACACGGTTGTTTTTTTCCCCCTCTGACAACACAGTGGTCTGAGTTGATGGATGTAGTGTACTGCACACTGTACTGTACACAGTACAGTACAGTGCAAAACTGAAGACTGAAAATTTAAATGAATGAAAATTTAGAAGTTCATCAAAGAATAAAGATAAAATGTAATTCCAGCAAGAAACATGGCACTTTACCAAAGTAGAACCTTCAAGGTGAATGCATTACCAAAATAGCACTAAGAACAGCAAAACCATTCATAGTTCATTCAATCCAACACTGTCACACTGTTGTACAACAAACACTGCAGTCTGTAAGAGTCACCAGCAGGGATTAGATTTCCAGTGTTGTTATTTCAGTGGTCAGTCTCCAGATGAGCCAACAGTCTCCAGAGCATCACGAGGGTGATGAGATTCAGCTGAATATATATGAGCTCATCTGAAATTCAGGTTTGAGTTCGGGGAATGGCCACAGAAAAGGTCAGTGTTGTCAAACCTGGACTGGACACATTTTGTTCTTAGACCTTTTGTCAGTGACAGCTGAGGGAAGAAGTCTGTGGTTCTGGCTCAGAAGCCCCTGGCTTTGTGTGAAATACAGAGGTGTCTGTAATATTCACAATATGCTATTTTTTTAAAATTCGTTTCTGTTTTCCTTATCTTCAGCATCATGTGTAGCATTAGGCTATTATTGGTATATGATTCATGCATGAGGATGATTCATTATTAATTCACTTCAGTAAACATATTGACATGAACACTATTTTTGCCAAGAAACTTTGTTTTTGTTTTTTTGTTTGTTTTTGCTTTTGTAAAACCAAAATTAAAATAGATGCCCACTAATGGGTGCAGCACAGCACCCACTTTCTCTCTCCCATTCTGCCTCCGTGCTGCTGACAGATTCACAGCAGCAGCTACTTTAAATGTCTTCTCTTATTCTTATTATTTGTGTTCAGTGACAAATAAAAAGCTGATTTATAAATATAACAGCTTGTTCTGACCACATATTCAGAAAGAAATTAAAATAAGAGTGATTGGATGTATATTTTATAATGCACAAACAAAATATGTATATTTATAAATTTTTGTACAGAGGACCTTTTTCATCTTTATAATTTTGTATCAGCAATCAAGTGAGTTATTATTGCTAAAATAAACAGTCTCTCATTGGGTTTCTTTGTGCATTCATTTTGCCGAAAGATGCACAGCAGGCAGCAGCAAGTACTTTTAATCTGGTTTCTTATTCCTCAAATTCCCATCCATAGGAAAAATTATTAATAGGAGCTAAATCAAGTCCTGCAGAAAAACACTTTCTAAAAATGTGGGTTTGAAAGCTGTGAATCACACTTCTAAGCTAAGTATGCGCCTAAGTATGTTTTTCCTTCACATTCAGGTGAAATGTGAAATAATAGTCATTTACCTCGTCCACAAGTTTTAACACTGATAAGATGTGAAAACACTGCATAAAGGTGGGTGCAAACAGGTATTTAGTTCTTTGTAGTAGTCATGTGCTTGTAGCATGTTTACTTCCTCATGAATGAAGTTGGAGAATCACTACTGATTTGCCATTTCTGTGCATTAACATGTTAGTGTTTATTCCAGTAGCTACAAAGTTTGTATCTATCTGCCTCATTAACAATTTTGTAAGTCTAACAAAAATCGTCATTCGTACTCGGGTTGCTTTATCACTTTTATGGAAAAGTGCCTTGTTAGCTGATTCAAATATTAATTCAAGACTGACATAGCAGAGTATGTGTGAGACAGTCAAGATTTAGTTGCCACTGTAAGCTGCAGAAAGCACACACTATAGCGGGGGCTGAATTTAATTTCCTTTCCTTGGCAATTTAGTCTAAATAAATGATGATAAAGATAATTGTTAGTGGGAGCTGGAAACTGGTAGCCAAACAGGAGCATAAGGGCGCAAATATGACTCAGTACTATATACTGGAGGAGACCACTGACCTTTAATGACAGATCATAGTGAGCTTTATTATGATCTGTCATGGACTCATTCTTTCCGTGGACTCATTTTCCTGCAGCCAAATAAATGACCATGGTGTAAAGCAGAAAGAAAAGCTAACACAAAAGTTGGATTAGGAAAATTGCAGCCGACTCCTGCCATATTGTATAAAATGGGGGGGAAATTTGTTAAGGCCTGGTATTAAATTAAAATTGTTATTTCTTCAAAGTGATATAAGAGCACTTGACAGTGTGTAATTGCAATCAGTTAAATTGCTTAATTCAAATGGAGAACCATGGGAAGCAGCAATTTAGAGAGAGCGAGAACAAACGGGTAAAGGGGAGAGAGAGAGAGAGTGAAGATTTTATTTTATCCTAACCACTTCTAACTTTGTTTACATCACACTATTTAATTAATTAACATTGCATATTATGTTGTTCATTGTGAGCAAATATGCCAGTGAATATATCCAATCTGATTGACTTATAAAACTGCTATAAAAATAGTTATAATTACAATTAATTATTTGTTTCAACCTTGCCTTTAGTCACTTTAATAAGTGCTCAGTGATATGCTTCCCAAATTATATTACAGCAAACTTCAATTCAGTTCATGTTTATTTATATAGTGCCAAATCACAACAATAGTCCCCTCAAGGTGATTTATATTGGAAGGAAAAAACCCTGCAATAATGCAGAGGAAGCCCCAAGAATCAGACGACCTCCTACGAGCAAGCACTTGGTGACAGTGGGAAGGGAAAGCTCCCTTTAAACAAGAAGAATCCTCCAACAGAACCAGGCTCATAGAGGGGCAGCCATCTGCCGCGACCAGTTGGGGGGTGGGGGTAGTGAGACAGGAAAAAAGACACACTGTGGAAGAGAGACAGAGATTGATAATAATGAATGATTAAATGCAGAGAGGTTTTATAAACACACACAGTGAAAATAGGTGAGAGAAGAAGAAACAAATCCAAATTGGGAGCTGGTTCCACAAAAGAGGGGCCTGTTAAATACCTTGGGAACCACGAGTAAGCCAGCAGTCTGAGAGCAAAGTGCTGTTGGGTTGATACGGTACTATGAGGTCTTTAAATATGATTAGGCCTGATTATTCAAGACCTTGTATGTGAGGAGAAGGATTTTAAATTCAATTCTGGATTCAACAGGGAGCCAATGAAAAGAAGCCAATATGGGAGAAATATGCTCTCTCTGTCTAGTCTTGTCTGTACTTTCAAACAACCTGATAATAATGAATTACAATAATAAGTCCATAAGGTCTTTAACTCCCCCTCCGGCAGAACTTCAACAGCATTTCAAGGGTGGTTGAGGACATTGAGTCTGAATGTTCTGCACCATTGTTGAGGCTGCTGCACGGAGCTGTGGCTGCAAGGTGGTTTCTGCCTGTTCTGGACACTCGGATTGATGGTAATTCCCGAACCAGATGGTGGATAACGGAGGTGAGGGGAGTCATCAAGCTGAAGAAGTCCTATCGGGTTTGGTTAGTCTGTGGGACTTCGGAGAAAGCAGATGAGTACTGGCAGGTCCAGTGGAATGTAGCTCAAGCGGAATGCAGCTCAGGCAGTGACTGAGTTCGGTAAGGCCATGGAAAAAGACTATCTGCCTGCCTCAAAATAATTCTGGCAAACAATCAGGTAACTCAGGAGGGGAAAGCGGTGCTCTCCCCACACAATATATAGTGTGGGTAGGGTGCTGCTGACTTAATCTGAAACTAACATTGGGCGGTGGAAGGAATACTTTGAGGACCCCCTTAATCCCACTGACATGCCTCTGGCGCATTGCCACTGGATTGGCAGACTGGGGTGGCGGTTCACATCTTCATCTATCAGGGGATCACACTCTTCAGCCTCCCCGGGAAGGTCTATGCCAGGGTCCTGGAAAGGAGAGTTCATCCATTAGTTGAACCTCAAATTCAAGATTAACCATGTGGTTTTCATCCAGGTCGCGGAATGCTGGACCGGCTCTTTATCCTTTTGACGATATTCGAGTGTGTGTGGAAGTTTGCCCATCCAGTCAACATGTGTTTTGTGTACCTGGAGAAGGCATTCGAGTACGTCTCTTGGTGGGGGGTGTTGCAGGAGTATGGGATGTCTGGCCCATGGTTATGAGCTATTCAGTCCCTCTAAAACTGCAGCAAGAGCATGCTCTGTATTGCTGGCAATAAGTGGTGTTGTACTCCATCAGTGCTGCCCATTGTCAATGATATTGTTCACAATTTTTTATGGATAGAATTTCTAGGCATAGCCAAGTGGTAGAAGGCTTTTGCCTTGGTGGTCTCAGAATCTCATCTCTGCTTTTTGATGATGTGATTCTATTGGCTTTATCAGGTGGTGGTCTCCAGCTCACACTGGAATGGTTTGCAGCACCTCTAAGTCTGAGGCCATGGTCCTCAGCCAGAAAAGGGTGGAGTGCTCACTCTGGGTCAGGGACAAGTTGCTGCCCCAAGTGGAGGACTTGAAGTATCTTGGGATCTTGCTCACGAGCGATGGAAGAGGAGAGTAGGAGATTGACAGATGGATTGGGACTGCATCTGTTGTGGTGCCAAGAGGTGAGTGCTTCGTGGTGCAAAGCAATTGATTTACCAGTCAATCTACGGCCTTATGGTTACAAGTTTTGGTAGTTACCGAAATAATAAGATGGCGGATACGAGCGGTGGAAATGAGCTTCCTCCAAAGGGTGGCTGGCCTCTCCCTTACAGATGGGGTGAAGAGTACAGTCATTCAAGAGGGGCTCAGAGTAGAGCTGCTACTCCTCCACACTGAAAGGAGCCAGTTGAGGTGGTTGAGGCATCTGAGTAGGATGCCTCCTGAGCGTTTCTTGGGTGAGGTGTTCTAGGCATGTCCTACTGGGAGGAGGCCCCAGGGCAGATCCAGGACATGCTGGAGAAATTATGTCTTGGCTGGCCTGGGAAACCCTTGGTGTTCCCCGGATGGGGAGAGGGACGTCTGGGTTCCTCTGCTTAGGCTGCTGCCCCAACTACCTGGCCCCATATAATTTGGAGAAAATGGATAGATGGATGCTTTCTTGCATTTTCACAGTATCTCTAAAATTAGAAAAATCCTGTCTGAGTGATGCTGAAAAATAGTTCATGCATTTATTACTTCTAGCCTGGACTATAAAGGCTGTTTCACACGGATGCATTGTGTAAAAACGACATGAAATTACGAATCTTTTGGATGTGAACTTGTCGTGTAACCTACATACACACCGGATGCGTTGTGTTTTTGCGAATAAATTGTCCTCATAACTGAGAAAAAATGAAGTCGACATCAAGCAATGATGTAATGAGGTCCTGATGTTTCTAAACAAGAGAAGGAAGAAACAGATTCTGGGTTCATCCAACTCATAAGAAAGCGGCAACAGGGAGAGTTTCATGGTTTGATCTCTGAGCTGAAGCTGCATCACGGCCGCATTCGCACATATTTCATGATATCAGTGGGACAGTTTGAGCTTTTGTTGACAGTTGGGACCACATGTGAGGAGGCAGAGAATAATTTCAGAGAGCCGACTGACCCGGAGCAGCATGTAGCTGTGTGTCTGAGGTAAAATAGTATTATTTTACTGTTCCCACATCACTATATATATTCAGTACATCAGTGTGCGTTTTGAGCTATGAGCTCACGTGTTGCTAAATGCAGCACTCTGATTGGTCAGATCTGTTTGTTCACTTGCAAAAGTCAGAAAAATTGAACTTGGTCCGAAAAAATAAATGCCGCAAAATCGTCCTGTGCAATGACGCGGTTGGTGTGAACGGCTGCTTTAAGAACACATACAAGGTCTTGAATAATCAGGCCCAATCATATCTTAAAGACCTCATAGTACCATATTCATTCCAATAGATCCCTTTGATCTCAGACTGTTGGCTTACTTGTGGTTCCGAGGAGTAGAATGGGAGGCAGAGCCTTCAGCTTTCAGGCCCCTCGTCTCTAGAACCAGCTCACAGTTTTAATTGGGAGACAGACACCGTCTCTATTTTTAAAATTAGGCTTAAAACTTTCCTTTATGATGAAGCTTATATTTAGGGCTGGATCAGTTGACCCTGAACCCTCCCTTAGTTGTGCTGCAATCGGGCTAGGCTGCTGGGGGGCTTCCCATGATGCACTGTGTTTCTTCTTCACTTGTGTCTTTTCACTATGGGTGTTTATACACCACTCTCTATTTAAATATTAGGTTTTATTATTAATCTCTGTCTCCTATCTCCCTCTCCTCACCCCCAACCGGTCGCAGCAGATGGCTGCCCCTCCCTGGGCCTGGTTCTGCTGGAGGTTTCTTCCTGTTAAAAGGGAGTTTTTCCTTCCCACTGTCTACAAGTGCTTGCTCATAGGAGGTCGTCTAATTTTTGGGGTTCTCTCTGTATTATTGTAGGGTCTTTATCTTACAATTTAAATTGCCTATATTAATCAAATTGAATTGTACTAAATTGAACTGAATGTTTTGGGGGGTTTTTCCAATCATCATCATCTCATTTGTCAGCCTTATAAATTCTCAAAAAGGCACTGCCACAAACATTCATGAGAAGTCATGCATGTATTTGCATTGAATTTAAATTGGGGACTTACACAAAATAATGTTGCATAAGTTTTATTTCTACCTGACTGTGAACATATTTATTTCTTCTCAGAGGTGAACTTTTTTTAAAATACATTTTGGGGAACTTTTTAAGCGCTTATTTAGATAAGAGAATGGAGAAACAATAGAAATGCCGGAAGAAAGTCCAGAACGAAGACATGCAGTAAATGACCACAAGGCCATGGGAGCCTATGGGGATTGGAGCCAGGTTTAAGTAGCCTGGCTCCAAATGCAAGAAAAGAAACATTTTCAAAGAAAATGCAGTTTCTGGCACTTCCTTGTTTTGTTTTCTTTTTAACCTTGAAGTGTGTTGCTTGGTTTACATATGATTAAATAATTTTATTGAATTTTTATGCAGCTTCACAGGTTCAGAAATATGCTTGGAGTTCAGTGGGAAGAAATTTTGTTGTGTTTTATAGCAGAAAGAGTTGCATTAAGAACGATTGGGGGGTTTTGCTCTGGACTTACAGATGTTATCTCTAAACCTATCAAGTATTTGTGTAAAAATCTGCACTTTTACTGCATAGTTGTGCTTTTACTGCAGCCTTGATGAAAAGGAAACAAAAAAAAAGAAACTAGGAAATGGTTGGTGTGAAGGGGTTGAGTTTCCTTACGTGCACAATAGTGTATAATCATACATTAGAGTGAATGGAGATGTTTCACAGGCCACAACGAGGCACTTCAAAGTATTGAGTGTGGATGCAATAAGTAGATAACAGTAAACAGAAATCTGAAAGGAAGAGAAAGGAAGAAAGAAGAAACTTAAGAAAAGCAAGAGTTTGTCATTAGAGTCTTGGAGAAAGACGGTGAAAGAATAAATGGAGCAAAGAAGGGAGGAGGAACAAAAAGGGCAGCTCTCTGTTGCATTCTTCTATTAGTTCATCCAATTTCCACTGAGAAGAGAGAGTCCTCTGATTGAAATAATACATTTGGAGTGTTAGTAATGCCACCTTAAGTGCTGCTTGAGGAGCAGGGCGAATTAATCACCTCCCTGACTCGATCTCAGCCAATTACATTATCCCCTGATTTATGAAACAACAGGCCCGTAAGCCACCATAACCTTGAGACCAGCAGACACTGAACAAAAGTTTTTCAGTAGGATTTGAGGAGGAGAATAAAAGAAATGTTAAACATTAATTCTTAATGAAATTTTATGTTGATAATATAGCAGCGTCTGTGTGTTGTTTTTGAAAGTCCTGTTTTACATTCTCGTCCTTGGTTTGGTGCCATTCAGGCATGACGTGAAAGCGTATGATCAGGGCCACTGTTGTGTATAGCGATAAACGAATGAATAACGTGTTTGCTGAATGGAAAAGTTGTATCCTACCTAAAAAAAAAAAACAATTGAAATTTTTCAATTAAAGTCCATCCATTGTTGTGAGGTGACAGTGTTCACCACTGCACTACCGTGTAGATAGACCTTGACATTGGCACAATTATGCTGAAGTGCTATATAAGAGAGACAGGAAACATGGGAACAGAGCAACCACAGAACAAAGCTTCACAGCCAGAATCAGACAGGCGTGTATAGCAGAGGAAAATACCAGGACCTGATACAGTCATGTGAAAAATACAGTTTTTGTAAGACTCTATGCGGTCCCACAAAAAAGTATACCCTATTATTAAATAACTTAACTAGAACCAACTTACCTTGAAGTAATCATTTTCTGTATGACTTTCTCTCTCACATCACTGTGGAGGAATTTTTGACCCATTCTTCTTAACAATGTCGCTTCAGTTCATTGAGGGTTGCAGGCATTTATTCATGCACGGCTCCCTTAAGGTTCTGCCACAGCATTTCAGTTGGATTGAGGTCTGGACTTTGACTGGGCCATTGCAACAACTTGATTCTTTTCTTTTTCAGCCGTTCTGTAGATTAGCTGGTGTGCTTGGGATCATTGTCCTGTTGACCCAGTGTCAGGCAAGCCTTAGCTGCTGGACAGATGGCCTCATAAACTCGACTCAATGACTGCATGGTGCCCGGGTCCTACGGCTACAAAACAAGCCTATACTATCACTCCTCCATCACCATGTTTGACAGCTGGTATGAGGTGTTTGTGCTTGTTCAGCCTTTTTCCAATTGTACTGTCATGAACTTTAACATTTAACATGCTAACTGAACCCTGTAAAGTGCTCTTGGGTTTTTGAAATTTCTGTGAGATTTGCATGATCTGATTTTGGCACTAGGTAATATCACTTTGAAAACTTGTAACATTAAAGATTCCTGACAAAGAAAGAAAGAAAGAAAGAAAGAAAGAAAGAAAGAAAGAAAGAAGATCGTGGTACAATATGGTGGTTAGTTTCGTGTTTCATGTATTTCCTTAGTCTTTTGAGTATTTGGTTTGTAGTTCCAGTTTGTTTGTTTGTTCTGTGTTTTCTATATCATTCTATATCTTTTATTTCCCTCCACCACCTGTCTTGCTGTCTCACTTGAATTCAGCTGTGTCTTGTTAGCCTTCTGTTTCTCTATGATTACCATCATGCTTATAAAAAGTCCTGCCTGCTCCTTAGTCTTTGTCACAGTGTCTGTTTAGTTGCATTCATGTCCATCCTGCCTGTTTCAAGAGGCTTTGAGGACTTTAGAATTTGGACTTTTGGCAACAATGTTAATGAAAGGTTTGTTTTCTGTTTACTTTGGCCAGTTTAAGTCCTGCTTTTGGGATCTTTCCTTTCAAGGTTCCCAGGTTCGCACTGATACACTGGGTGTTGTGGCCATTTATGCTGAATTTTTTGTAAATCATAAGTTCAATCAATTTAGTTTTTTTCTTTAGGCAGTTAAAATATACTTAAGTTAGTTTGGAACCTAAATCTGTATTTGAAAGTGTTATGATTACTTTGGTAATTTTTAGACCCTCCCATTAATTAAGAGATTAAGAACACTCCGGGAGGCGTGGTGGCGGGGATCCTTTGTTTGTCAAATGTCCGGTGTGACGACGGGAGGTTTTTAAAATGAGATGAGATTAAGTTAACTTTCATTTACGTCTAAGTTCTAAGGAATTTTTAATTGTTTCTTTTTTTTTTGTTTATATTTTTTTGTTGAAATAAACGACATTTTTCAAACAAACGAGTCAGAAGTGCATGCAAGAACAAACCACCTGTTGCCACCCACTGTCAGGTTGGGCTGTGGCAAGCGTAGCGTAGGACCCCAATGCAGGACACAGACGGCGAGGAGCTGAATTTAAGTACTGCTTTAATAGCAACCGTGGCAAAACATAAACATGGAACATGG
>JAVDPK010000205.1:364423-378800 GCA_034780415.1 Cichlasoma orientale
TACAGGTCGCCAGCCTGTCGCAGGGCTAACACAGAGAGACAGACAACCATTCACACTCACATTCACACCTATGGGCAGTTTAGAATCACCAATTAACCTAACCCAACTAAGTGCATGTCTTGGGACTGTGGGAGGAAACCAGAGTACCCGGAGAAAACCCACGCAAACATGGGGAGAACATGCAAACTCCACAGAGAAAGGCCAAGGTGGAATCAAACCCAGACCTTCTCGCTGTGAGGCAACAGTGCTAACCACCTCACCACCCCCATTCATGCCCTAAACTTGGGTAATTTAACATGGGAGTCTATAGGACTGACTTACTTTTTTAAGTCACTCAATTGGTCATTTGAAGAACTGCAATGTTTCACTTTATTTGAACCTTTTATTTTAAAATTAACTACTCAATTTGCTCACATTTGAGAAGGAAAAGTCTGCATTATTATGCTTTATAGTTCTGCAGATCACACTTTTGTCTGCTGATTTCTGTTCCCAGTGCCCATCACAGTTAAATGAATTTGTTTATATTCTGTTAAACAACAAAAGGTGCCCCGCAGAGGCAATTACATGATTATGCTTGATTTACTGGATGCAATATATATCACGTTAGGGTTTTACTCAAATTAATCAGTTTAGGATGTATTCACAATCACATGTATTTTCTTGTTGATGATCAGTTTAAAAATAGAGATGATTCAATCATGAACAGAAGTGAAAACAATGAAATTTAGGGGAAACTTAGAGGGGAGAGAGAAGGATAAGGACAAAATGAAGAAATGGAGCACAGGCAGATATCTGTCAACAAATTTGGATGACCTAACCTTCCTCGTTGAGATGCTCCACATGCCTTGTCAAATAATGACACAGCAAAATGTTCCCTGGCTATGAAACCGCATATAAACCTTTATCGTTCTCAAGCTCTGACATTTAAAAACACCTCAGAGTAAACAGTCTCTCACATAACAAATACAGGCAAAGCTCTATTTACGAGCAGAACCAATATAAGCAAGCCTCAGTTTATGAGCCTGTTGGTCTTGTGCATCTTACATGCTGATCACTGTCAAGAGTGTGTCAGAAAAATCAATCTCAATCTGAGCCTCCTGAAGTCACCTGAATTTACTCACAATCATCGCTCCATTTTACAGTCACCAGCAAAGGTCTGGAACATTGATCATGCCCCTCTCTGGGCTTACCTCATGTACTACAATAAGGCTGAGTGGCCATCATCTGTCTGATGATTTTTGTTCCACTAGACCAACTGCAGGAAGGAATGGTGTGAACACTGCCAAGTCTTATTTAAGCACTGCTGCTGTTATTGCAGCAACTTGTAGTTTATACCACCAGGCAGAATGATTTGAGTTGGTTTATCCTCTCTATTTTTAAGATTAGGCTTAAAACTTTCCTTTATGTTAATGCTTAAAGTCAGGGCTGGATCAGGTGACCCTGAACCCTCCCTTAGTTATGCTGCAATAGGCCTAGGCTGCTGGGGGGTTCCACAGAGTATATTTTGTCCTGTCTCTCTCCCCTCAGCCCCAACCGGTCACGGCAGATGACTGCCCCTCCCTGAGCCTGGTTCTGCCGGAGGTTTCTTCCTGTTAAAAGGGAGTTTTTCCTTCCCACTGTCACCAAGTGCTTCCTCATAGGGGGTCGTTTTAATTGTTGGGTTTTCTGTGTAATTATTGTAGGGTCTTTACCTTACAATAGAAAGCGACTTGAGGCGACTGTTTGTTGTGATTTAGCGCTATATAAATAGGAAACGGCAAGTCCGGGTTAATGCCGCTGGAAAACAATGGCCACGCAGTGAGTCGGTGAAATTGGGCAAACTTCAGGTAGCGTCATCATAAAAAATCCTGGCCCCGTAAAATTAATTTCTAAATTAATCAAAAGAGCGTTTAATCCTCCTTCCAATGGTATGAAATCATGTGAGTTGGTGTATCCTTTGATTCTCTAATAAAGGTGTGAAAAGTCAGTGTTCACACACTTCCTCCTGATTGTGCGGTGCCCAATCGGGCCAGAGGACAGCCCCCTTCGAAAATCCCTCTGCGCTCTGTCGCCATTGACCTTAGGCAGTGTTTACAAATTTCATATTCATCCATGGAACACCAGCTCTCACTACATAACTCATTTGCATAGGATAAAATTTTAAGAAGAAGTCACAAATTTCAATCAAAGTTACGGCGGATTTTTGCCATCAAAATGATATGAACAATAAAAGAAAACCCATATAAATCTGATACCAAAACAAAGCGCAAGAAACAGGCTTTTAAAAAAGTTTCATATCAATAACACTGAATCAGCAGCGACAGAGCGCCATCGTTTTTGAAATATGAATCCCTGCTTAAACGTATGCTTCAGCTGGAGCTGGAACCTGCGTTACCGTGTGGTTTTGTCCCGCTGAATCACATGCAGTGCTGGCTGATAGAAACAATAATAAGACAAACCCAGCAGTTGCAGGTTGTGGTGTCAAGTTTGCATTTGTGTATCAGTCTTCTCACTTCCTGTTTTATTTCTCTTGTGCTTTGTGTTTGGATTTCCTTCCCTGAGTCTCCTTAGTGTCATTCTGTTCACCTGTTTTGCTGTTTCCACTCACCCCTCGTTCCCTCTGTGTATTTATTGTCTCAGTTTTCCCTTTGTCAGACTCTTATTGTTGTGGTGGCTGTGTTCTCCAGTGCTCCTTAGCTGACTTCCCCAGTATAGGTTTCCTCAAAGGTTACAGTTTTACTTGAATTCTCCTTCAGATCCACAGTTTCCTCATGTTTTCAAAAATATTCAAGCTGAAGATGAAAAACAGGACTTTACACTTCCGTGAGTATTGTCACATGACTATGTCCATTTTCTTTATACAGTTTATGCTCCAAACATTATGCTTCAAAGACCTCTACAAACCATAACATACTCAGTGCAAAACTGATGAGCCTACCTCTGGAAAACATGTTCAGGTGCTAATTTTCCACGAAGTGTCATAAGCAGCATTGCATATAAGAGTGTGCGTTGCTTCCGCTGCTTCTCCAACAGTACCAACGGCATGTCGTCCTTGAGTTTCGATCCTCCTGGAATCTTCACCACAATCTGCTAGAACGATGAGGTTCATTTATCTTAAGTAGCAGAGACACACAAATTGCTCTGTGAGGTTTCGCTGCTCACAACAAACTGCCACCTTCCCCCAAAACAAACTTGCATGCAACATTTCCAAACCAATTATGGACGTAATTAATGAAACCCAGTACCTGAAGTGCCACAACAATCACAAGAGAGGGGACAGTGAAAAATGTAGCAATCAAATTAATCAAGCAAAAGGCACAGCCCAATTACTCACAAATCATAGAGAGTATGGTGCCTCACTATGAGAACAGGTGATAGTTATCATTAAATTAGAGGGAGATCAGCAGCTCGAGCTGCTTCATCATGTGGCATCTTGATGAACTGCAGGCCGGGTGCCGCTTTTTTTTGTGGCCTCAGTGGCAGACAAGAAAGCCCATATGTTCAGTTGTTTAAGAGGAGAGGTGTTGAGATAATGATTAATGACAATGTTAGTCACTATGCAGTAGCAACACAACAACATGCGTTTTTGTATCAAGAGGTCGTGTACTTCGGGACTCAGTGTGTGTGTGTGAAGGGAGTGGAGGAAATATTCAATCATTTCTTAGAAAAAAGGTTTATGGTTAGCAAATGAGTACAGTTTTAGATGATCGGCACACTTAAACGCGTCAGCACACTTGAAACTTTTAGGGCATACGAGTATTAGCAGTACCGGGGGAATGCGAGTGTGCTAGTCATGCGTTGGATGTGGTCGGTTTCTCTGTATGGCTTAACTCAGAGGCCTACCAAGAAATATACATGCAGTACATGTACCATAAGCCATATTTTGAGCTTTAATCATCCCTGATTGTCCTTTGGCACTTGCTACAGTAGGTGCTGGTGTCTTATATGAAAGCTAAACCAAAAATACTTTCTTCCAGGCTAAATGAGGTTCTATAACTCATTAGCTGATAGCCCAGGGCTTGATGTGTACCCCAGAGGTATATCATAAGATTTAGTAAATCAACCAGTGCTTCAGTTTATGCTGTTTAATTTTTCTTGAATAGACTACTAAGAAAGCATTTCCTCAGACACAAACCTGCAACTGCTGGGTTTGTCTTATTTATTGAGTACATGTACACAAGATAAACCATTTAATATTTCTAGGTTATCCTGTGTTTGAGTTTAATCTATCCTTTCCATTAAAGTGCCAATTATTATCCACTTGGGTTTGAATTTTCTCTAATGTTTATGTTTTTGTTGGCGAGGGGTTGTTGTGTCTGTTCCTTCTTTATTTCTTCACCACTTCTTGATGGCAGCCAGTGAGCACACTCAGGACAGCGTGGTTTATGGTGGCGCCTGGCTTTGTACAAGTTTTGTGATGCGGTCAGTAAAGGTGTACTGTGCCCAAGCATGATTCTCCCTTCTTGACACTCCTTCACTGGCTCAGTGCACCATTCAGGCCTGAGTACGCTTCTGTTTATCTAAGCAGCAACTCACTCTCCCTCACCCTCTCTCTCATGATATGACATGACATGAGAAGGTGCATCAAAATTTATGTTCATTTCATCATCCGGCTGCTAATGCGATGTTACAGTCTACGTTTGTGTGTCACATTCAACGTGTGTCGTCTGTACGCAACTTATCGGTCACCAAAATTTGTATCTGTGATGGAATTTTGTTCAACTCACCACTAAATACGGTTTGAAGAATTATAAATGAAGTCTTTAAATATCACACAGGTAAACAAATGACAATTCATTCCAGTAATTGTTTATGAAAAAACAGGTTTTTGTCCTCTGCCTATACACAGTGATGTAATGAAGGTATTAGGAACAACATAAATTACTGTAAGCATACATGTCTGTGCCATGCAGGAGCAAAGCAAAAAGGTGCCGCAGGCCTGGGTTTTTGCTAATTAGGATAATGATTTTTGCAGGTGTGTAACGAGTAATGTGTAATACATTACTTTTTTGTATAATGACTCCAACACTGGTGCTAACCCTCCTTCTTAGGATACATTTAATTGTAACTCCTCCATCAGTCCTGCCACTCTGTGTATCGGTTTAATTGTATTCAGTGTTATTGTCCAGAGCTGTAGCAGGTACTCACATATATTAATTTGTTGAACATGTGCTTCTCAGAAAGACAAAGAAAAGAAATGAGAAAAATAAATACATAACTGAACAGATGCTAATCCAGCAGCGGAGGATTAGCATCTGTATATACCTTGAAATGTCAACTGATTGATTATATTGGAAGTTGTGTAAAGTTCAACATGACATTCAATGCAGAAAGTTTAAATATATTAAAAGAAAATCCTACTTAAGGAACACACAGAACAAACATAGGAGGCCATTCAGGTTCAGATTTCACCAAGACAATATGCTCTACAGCGGCTGATCTCAGAAGGTGTAAGGACTTCTCTTTGGTACTTTAAACCAGCATTGTTGAAAACTGTCAACGGTCCACCTGCAAATTTTTACTGACTGCAGTGGCAGACAATATTGCTCAGGGTCAAAAACAGCAAAGAAATGTGATTAAAGCTCATACTGCAATGGTTAATAAATGGTGGGTGGCTGCTGTGGCACAGAGTGAAAACAAAGGCAAAGCTGAGACCATGGGAGTCTGAATGCTGCTGTGCATTTTAATGGTGTGAAGTGGAAGTTCAGCAGAGTAAAGTGTAAAAGGTGCTGTCCGTGGTGCTGATTAGTGTGGACGTCTGTTACTAGTCGGCTGAGTGGAAATGGCTCTGATGGACTGGGTGTAATAAACCATGATGACCTCCTGCTAATTCACACACTGCAGCACAGACGCTAAAAATGGCCAGTGCATAAAATCCTGGCCAACAGCTACTCTGTACCTACTTTGAACATGTGAAGTTCAAGATTTTTCTAATGGGTGGAACAATGAAAATCCATTTTGTGCCAAAGTTATTCACCCAAATAATTGCAGTGCATTTGACAGTTATTGTCATGGTCCCTGGGTTTGTTTTTTGGGATGTCTAGGTTTTCTTTAGCTTTTGTACTTCTGATTATGGTCCCGTATTCTGCTTTCGTATTTTCTTCTTGCAGTATTTCCTGGTCTGTTTCTTTATATTTATATTCTCCGGTTTTTATTTATCATCTGCTTCTGCTTTTCCTTACAGTTTGTCTGTTATTCCTTGAAACCCTGTTATTCTCGCCTCCCTTGTGTTTCAGTGTCTGGCTCAGTCTCTGTGTAAAGTTTGTATGTCTTAGCCCTGGTCTCAGTGTTAGTTATTTCCTGTCTTATTTTGATAGTCTCTTGTCTCATTTGCTTTGGGTTTAGTTCTACTTCCCTCATCTCTTTATCTGAGATTAGCTTCAGCTGTTCTCCCACCTGTTGCCTGTTCCCTTGTCATCCTGTGTGTCTATATATAGTCTCAGTCTCCCCACTCTCCCCTCATGGCTGTATCCTTCCTTGTAGTGTGTTTACTTAGGTTAGAAATATTTGCTCCTCATCTTTTTTTTGTGTGTGTAAGTGCTCAGCAATCAAGCTATTTTTTAAGGTTACTTCTTTTCTTCTGAGTCTTGCATGTTGGGTCCACTTCCTGCCTGCCACAGTGCCCGTCCTCGACAGTTAATCCTCTGTTGATAGATAATGGCATGATTTAAAGGTGTAGATTTTTTAGGGTACACAGATCCTTATTTGAGAGAAATGATACTTTTGCCGTTAAACCCTAAACATGTAAAACAGGTTTTAGGAGGTTTTATCCAGAACTGAGAGTACAAATTATGTTCACGTGCAATTTAAAAGGTACCTGGGGGCTGTAATGCAAGTTCTTCATATGCACACAGCTGTTTTAATCTGGCTTCAGTAAGCCTGACCACTGCAATAATCCTAAGAGGTAAAACAACAGTCATTAAGACAACTCGGGTTTTCTGAATCCAGATGTAAAAAGCGAGTGTTTGCACCAGATGGCCATTTGCAAAGATAAACAACTATCATCCTCAACCAAATCTAGAAGATAAAGGTACTAAAAAGTGTCCACTGTGTGAATATGAATATCAATAGGATTAATAATAAGTAAATCTGACTATAATTAGCCTATAGTTGCTTTTCATGTATTATATCTCATTACATTAACATGTGCTGTACACAGCTGCAACTCTGGTGTTGTTAAATGGTCTCAGGAGCAAGGATTCAACAAATCGAAAACACAGTTTAGTTCAGTAAGGTGCAAATAAAAGGTTTCACTGCATTAGTCATTCTCTGTTTTAGTAGTATACTGCTATTCTATGATGGCAGATCCCTGTAGTGGGAATATACACACTTCATATACATTGTACACACCTCATTAATTACATCTGGCTAATACTGGGTTGGACCTCCTTAATTCTTCGTGGCAAAGATTCAACAAGGTGCTGGAAACATTTCCATATTGGAACAGCATCACACTGTTCCACAACATCCCAAAGGTGCTCCATTAGATTGAGATCTAGTGACTGTGGAGACCATTTGAGTACACTGAACTCGTTGTCGTGCTCAAGAAACCAGTTTGAAATGCTTTGAGCTTTTTGACTTGGTGTGTTAGAAGCAGCCATCAGAAGATGGGTGCACTGTGGTCATAAATGGATGGACATGGCCAGCAAAAATACTAATAAATAGGCTGCGGCATTTAAATCACGCTCAATTGGTACTAACGGTCACAAAGTGTGCCAAGAAAATATCCCTCACATCATTGCAGCACCAACAGTCTGCAGGATGGATCCAGGCTTTCATGCTGTTTACGGTAAAACCAAACATAATAAAAACCAAAGGTGAATAACCTGTGTTCTTGTGACTTGGGTAAATTAGTCCTATTTGTGTTGGAGTGTTTTATACTGCTGAAGCATCATCAAAGGCAAATATACACATACGCTGACTGTAAAGTTCTGCTGTATTGTGGTGTCCATATTGATTTGTTTTTATTGATGTGTTTTTTGTTTAGTTTTTTTTAGGTTTTTGTGCTGAGTTTGATCACTCAGAGCAGTCGGTGGAAGCAGGCATATATTCTCAGCACCGTGTCAGGCAGGAGAGGGAGAGAGTTCATCGCTGGTTCTTACATCAATCCAGGCCACGAGGCAGTTTTAATCTACCACATATCTGGGTGGATTAAAACATAAATACTTAATCCATGCTTGCAGGTGCTCATCAAGGTTGCTATAAGACAGCTTAGTGCCAGTTGTGCACTGTTTGTGTGATATATCACTGTTTGCTTGCAGGTCTCCCATTTTTGTGCGAAATATTTTATAAGAAGTAAAGAAAATTTTAGGTGAGTTTAAAGGATTACCTCACCCCAATTACGTAATTACCAAAGTATTTCTGATAGTATTTGACCACATATATATTTTGTAGTATTTTTGAGAGATTTTATTGAAACCGTGTTTGTTTTGGATCGTTTCTTTTTCATGAACAGAACATGCAGTGAATATTTTCAGCTTTATTCACTGCAGTGATCTTTAGTTTTTATTAACACTTTGAGTCTTTGAAATTCACCAAAGTTTGCTGCACAGTACAGACACCAAAATGACCACATTTAAACACCAAGTGGATTCCGTTTGGTTTGGATTAGTTTATCTGTACTGTACAGACGGGTTCAACTGAGTAGACACATTCAAATTTTTGCCAGTCTTTGATTCACACTTCAGAACTGGCCCAGCTTTGACACCAGGGGCACACAGTCCCATTATATTGAATCACTGATTGTGAACTACATTTGGAAATGTGACTAATTCTTTCTTCTTTCAGAATTTCTATTTCTGACCTATTCTTACCTGGAACTGGAACAAATACAACATTAAATGAATAGTGTACAAATGCCATCATCATTATGAAACTCAGTTTGATGACAAGAGCTTTCATTAAAAAAACATGCAGTCATCCGTGCTTCTAAGTTCCCTTGCTACAGGACTATGACACTAATCACAGGCACAGCGTACAGGCACAGCGTACAGTCGGCCTGGGGAAATCTGCTTTCTGTTTTAGGAGCATTTTAAAATAATAACACACCATTAAAAAATAATAATTGACGAAATTGGCCCTGTGCAAACGTGCCAAGCACTTTAAAAGCTTTTGCATTATGATACAATGTCTAAATCAGTTTTCCATAAACCTGGTGGTGAAAAACAAGAAGGAATTAAATCATAAAGCCACAAAGTTAGCACAGCGAGGAGCTCACGCTTGATGGGTGGGTAGACACAACAGCTGAATTTGGTATCTGCTGTTACCAGATAACAGATCACTGTTATTATGCAGAGCTCAGTTTTTCCTAACCAAGATCATTGATGTAGGATAGGAAAGATTCCATAACCTTAAAGGACGTTACTGAGCAGTCTCTCTTCTGTGAAACCAGCTCCCAGTTTGGATTCGGGAAACACGCCCTCTTTCCTTTTGAATCAAGTTTATAGTTAGGGCTGGATCAGGTGACCCTGAACCATCCCTTAGTTATGTTGCAATAGGCCTAGGCTGCTGGAAGGTTCCCATGATGCACTGAGTGTTTTCCTTCCCGCTGTCGCCAAGTGCTTGCTCACAGGGGGTCGTTTTGACTCTTGGGTTTTCTCTGTAATTATTTTCTTTACCTTACAATATAAAGCGCCTGTTTGTCCTGATTTGCCGCTATATAAATTGATTGAACTGAATTACTCAAACCAAGACCCTTTCTAAGCTAGACTTGTTAACTAAATCATATTCATAGTCATATGGGCCTAGAGATTGGTCTGCGACCCAAAGGAAAACTTTGCATTCCCCAACCGGTTGATGAGTGATTGCTTGAGGGTTCTGGCTGTTGCTGGGTGAAATCAGCCAGAGCAAGGAGGTTTACAGCGCAGCACCTTGGTGACCAGTTGCATCAAGCAACTGCCAACAACCAGAGGTGAGTAGCGATGTACAAATACTTTATCTGTACTTTACTGAAGTATTTATTTTTCTGACAGCTTTTTACTTAACTTTACTTCAACACAAATATCTCTACTTTCTCCTGCTCACATTGGCATGCGGTGACTTTCACAGCAAGGAAAGCAAACACAACTTGCCCGCTCCACTCCTCCTCCACTATTTAACAATTTAACAAGATAAAATGGAACAGATTAAAATGTGCCATTTGTGCTGCCTGTCTGCACTATGCATGGATGCTTTCACTTTTCTCCACTCCTTCCTCGATGAATAATTGTAAAATATTATTACATCTATAGTTAAATATCTACTATATTACCAAAACTTAATTACTATTAGCTGACAATGACAAATGGTGGGAGGAATTTTTCAAACCATTCCTTTAGGAAAAGAAGTAATAAAACACTATGAAAACACCCAGCTACGCTACGCTATTGGAAAGTATCACATTCTATAAAATGCTGTTTGTAGTGGCTGTTCTGTGAGGCATACTTGATTTTTAAAAAAAAGAAAAAGAAAAGCATATTAAAGTAATAACCAAAAAAATCACTTTTACTTGAATAAATAAGTTGAATCAGTACCACCCACTAACCAGTTGGGGAATACACGTTTTTTTACCCGGCGACCTGTGATTGCCAGGCTGTCAGCTGCAGGTCTCTAGGCTTGACTGACTGTAAAACTCAGTAAACATCCGTTTCAGGCTTTAAACTTGCATTTAGCTTGACCAAGTTTATATCACATGGAAAGCATACGGTAGATGGGCAGAGAACAGATCTGATGCTGGTGACCACGGACATGATGAAGCAAGACACAGCGTGAAAGGAGGAGTTGGTGTGGGGGAGGGTTGCAAAGCTTGCAGATGTGCAGAGACTGTGGGCAGGCTAAAACAACTTAAATAGCTGTATGAGATTTATTAAACTCATTCCTCAGCTTAAGTGTGCTGCCACTGTGATCAGCTGCTCCACCATGACTGTGGCTGAGCTTGATTTTGCCTGAACTAACGTTATGCCGGATTTTGACCTCATTCTGAAAGTTTTTACTGAGTGAACTGAACCAGCGTTTGTTTTGAGTTGTTTGGTATTTATGTACAGTGCACATTTTGAGTATTTTCAGCTTCTTTTTTTTTCATATAAACCAATGCTTTTATGCTTTCATCTCATTGTTTGAATTATGAGGTTGACCAAAGTCAGCTGCTCAACACAGATACCAAAATAACTAAATTCTGGCACCAAGTCGGTTCCATTTGGTTTGGATTATTTTGTTATCTGTAATGTACAGATGGATTCTACGTTTTTGCCATTTTTGATTCATGAGGTTCGTAAAATTGGCCCAGCTCGGACACCAGGGACACACAATCCCATTAAAGTGAGTCGCTGATTGTGAACCGCATTTGGAAATGTGACTAATTCCCATCTTTTTTTAATTTCTCTTTTAACAGCTTGACTGGAATAGGAACAAACACATCATTAAATCAGCAATGTCCCACTGTCATCGTTATGAAACTCAGTTTGATGCCAACATTTTTCATTAAAAAAACATGCAGCCTTTCAGGGTCCCAAGTTCCCTTGGTACAGAAATATGATGCTAATCATGGGCACGGTGCATGCCAAGCCTGGGGAAAACTGCTCTCTTCTTAGGAGCGTTTTCAAATAATACCATTAAAAAATAATAATTGATGAAGTTGGCTCAGAGCAAAGGCACTAAGCCCTTTAAAAGCTTTCCATCGTCTTACAATACAATTTCCAAATCAATATTTCATTAACTGGATAGAGGTGCAATGTTCCTTGTTAATAAAGGAGGTTTGGCTCAGCACAGACTTAACGTTTAGCTTTAGTGAATTTTAGGAAAGAGTTAGCTTATGATGTTGCACCTGGTCTTCCACACTTTCAGGATATTCTCTACCCTACCCCATCCACACTCCACCCCCACCAGTACACAGTCTCGCACATGCCTCATCTTCCTTCTTATTTACTTCTGTGCTTATGGACTTTTTTCTTATAACTGCAGCGTGTCTGATTTCCAGCATCGCCGGGCATCGGGTGACTTTCCCAGTGCCAGGTCAGAAAACAAATATGAGCTATTTACTTGTTCCTAAAGGAAGTGACAGAGAAAATGCAACGCTGTAGAGACGGTGACATTTAAAACAGCATTGACTTACAGGGAGACGTTATGCATTGCATTTAAGGAGCTTATTTGGAATTATAGTAAAATTAGTCATCACATAAACACACAGCTGTGATAGCTACATCAGCATTCAAATCGATCTATGTATCCATTTTTTTTAACCACCGGCTTAGGTTGCAGTGGGGCTGGAGCCTATCCCACCTGAAAATGGGTGAGAGGTGAGAGACACCCTGGACAGGCTGCAAGTCCATCACAGGGATTACACAGAGACAGGCCACAGTTCACGCCAGCACCCACACCGACTGACAATTTGGAATCAGCAGTTAACCTCATATGCAGAGAAAACCTGTGCAGGCAAAGCGGGACTGTGCAAACTCCACGCTGGTGCCAGCCTTCACATTTTATATTCAAAGCCACATTAGATATATTTTGATATTACTGGTGACAGAATGAAACTGTATGAGTCAGTGAGTAAATCCCATTTAACCTGGCTTTTCATGTCCTCTTTGACCACAGGTTCTGTCTTTGAATTTTTACATAAAATGATATGGAGGTGTATTTAGGTGATATTATTTTATGCTTGATCCTCCACCACATATGTCTGTTAAAGGATCCAACCATCCATCTTCTTATCAGGATCTGGGCAGTGGGGGCATCAGTCTAAGCAGAGACACCTACACCGATGTCTCTCTGGCACTTCATCCAGCTCTTCTGTACAGAGGCATTCCCAAGTCGGCATAATCTCTCCAGTGTGTCCTGGGTCTGCCCTGGAGTCTCCTCTGAACATGCCCAAGACATCAAACCTAGGCAGCGTCCATGAGGCATCCTAATCAGATGCCTAAACCATGTGAACAGACTCTTTTCTATGTGGAGGTGCAGCAGCTTTGCTCTGAGCCCCTCCCAAATACCCAAACTCCTCACCCTTTGGAGGAAGCTGAATTCTGCTGCTTGTATCTGCTGTCGTAATTAGTTGGTCACTACCAGCAGCTCAAGGCTTAGGTGAGAAGGTAAGAATATAGATCGATTAGTAAATCCACAGCTCTGCTGTGACCAGTACAGCATCCACATCACTGCACCAGTCCAACTTTCAAATTCCTGCACTACTCTCCCCCAATTTAGGAACAAGACCCAGGGATACTTCCACTTCCGCTTCACCTATCATGGTCCTGGGTCTGTGGCCCAGTGTTTTTGAGTTGTTGCACTTTTGAAGTTTAGTTTAGTTTGTTAGTCCTTGTGAACCCCTGGTTGTTTCTTCGTGTATTCCTTAGTGTGTTAGTTTGTTCCTAGTTCTTTCCTGGTTTATTTAATGTTTATATTCTCTTTAGTATATTTTGTTTTCTTCCTTAGGTCCAGTGACTTTAGAGTTTAGTTCTCCCTCTGTGTGTCTTCCCCAGTATAAACGTTCCCTCCCTCTTATGTCTTGCCTCCTGTGCTCTGCTCATTCATGTGTCTGTCTTCCTGTGTGGTGTAAAGTCTGTGTTCCTGTCTCCATGTTTAATGTTTTCTGTTTTATTTTGTCAGACTTTTGTGCTCTTTCTCCGGAGCTTTTCCACTTCCGGTATTCACCCTCCTGTGTATATATGGTCTCCCTTTGTCCTTTGTGAGAGTCCTGCTTAAGTTCCTGGTTTCATACCTGTTCTTATGTTTCCCCAGGTCAGCGTTCCCTAACTCATGTGTCCCTTAGCTCCCGTTTTCCTTAACGCCTGTGTTTCAGTTTAGATTCCTTGTAGTTTCGTTTTCAGTATTCCTTGGTATCTTCTGTTTGTGTTCTTATGTCACGACCATAAATAAAAGGCTTGCTTCAGTTTACCCTTGTCTGCCTGCCTCTGTGTCCAACACTTGGATCCTCACTTTTTCCACGCTCCACACGGTCTGCCGCCACAGACCGTGACATCACCTGGCTGCAAACCATTGCAGAGTGAGGTGGAGCACACCACTCGATGAGCCAAAAAGACCATATCATCCACAAAAAGGGCAGACAAGGTCCTTGGACCACTGAACCAGACACCTCCAAATCCTTGGCTGTGCCTCCAAATTCTGTCCATAAAAATTATGAACAGAACTGGTGACAAAGGACAGCTCTAGGGAAGTCCAAGAACAACTGGGAAGTAGTCTGATTTATTACCAGCAATATGAACTATGCTCACAGTACAGTTGTACATACTGGACTGAATAGCATTTTAATTCAATTCAATTTTATTTATATAGCAACAAATCACAACAAACAGTTGCCTCAAGGCGCTTTATATTGTAAGGTAAAGACCCTGCAATAATTACAGAGAAAACCCAACAGTCAAAATGACCCCCTATGAGCAAGCACTTGGCGACAGTGGGAAGGAAAAAC
>JAVDPK010000205.1:394635-422307 GCA_034780415.1 Cichlasoma orientale
ACACACACACACACACACACACACACACACACACACACACACACACACACACACACACACACACACACACAACCAGTTAAAAGGGTGAACATGCAGCTACAAACCTCTTTCATGATTTTTGCTCCTTTTTTATCATTAAACTCCAGCTGTGCAATGGCTTCATCGATGCTCATCCCTCTGATCTGTAGAAAAGAAAATCTGTTAGACTAAATAACCAAATAAAAGTTTCTGCACAGCTGTTAGAATAACAGGATAATGCACCATGTAACAAAGCTCAGATCATCTCAAACTGTTTTCTTGAACATGGCAGTGGATTCACTGCACTCAAATGGCCTCCACAGTCACCAGATCCCAATCCAATAAAGCACCTTTGGGATGTGGTGATATGGGAGGATCAGCCGACAAATCTGCAGCAACTGTGTGATGCCATCATGTCAACGTGGACCAAAATCTCTGAGGAATGTTTCCAGCACTTTGTTGAATTCAAGCTACAAAGAATTAATGCAGTTCTTAAAGCAAAAGGGGGTCCAACCCAGTATTAGCAAAGTGCACCTAATATAGTGGCCAGTGAGTGTCTAATCCAAGCAGGCATGCTGAACCAGAGCTGAAGAAATGGAAACTGGATCCAAATGTACTGTATGTACAGTAACTAATGGATGACAGCCTGGGTACTCAATTCAGTTCTGTGTTTTTCACCCCACTTGTCTGATAAAAAAATAAACTGTTTGAATATGATCAATAATTTTAAAAAGCATTTTTTAAATTAGTCCTGTTGTCACTTACTGTTTTATTAATAAATACCAGTGCAGTACAGTTCAGTACATTTATTTCCATCTTACAAAGTTAGCAAAGTAAGTTGAGCCCAATATTGTGTTACACATAAAAAAATAAAAATAAAATCTCTTCCTCACAGTGAGGATGATAGCTTCTTAATTTAATGCTGGATTCAGATTAGTACACAGTATCAGCAGATACCCAAAGCCAAGGTATCAGTATGGTATCCGGAGCGGAATCAACGTAACCATATTGTTGCTTTTCGATCCGCTCTCTCTTAGAATAGAGATTTCAACAACATATTCATCACCAGCTGTTTTAAAACAAGCGTTTCAGAGATGAGATCTGTGAGACAGGACTGAATTTTTTGGGGTGATGCAGCTGTTGAATTATATGAAGTTAAAGTAAGTCTTACCAATTTGGCCAAGTACCACATTTTGTCTTTACTGTACTTAATCTGCCTCCTACTGTGGTGGATCTCCTGTGGGAAACAATAAGACAAAGTGTTTCTCGTTCACAATAAAAACAACAGAAACAATAAACCAATTAGCTCCAACAATGAAATAAATACAGATTTACTACTTCTATCAACTCCTGCCCGAAACATCCTCTCACTCTGTCATAAACTGGCAGAAATACTCACTGCTGGTCTGCGCGGCTCATCTGGCAACTGAGGCGGATACACTTTCAGGTTCTTCCTCTCCCAGTTTTTGGATTCCAGTGATGCACTGGTGTGGAGACATGAGAGCTGCTGGGGGCCACCACCTAGATTTTGTAACCTGGGAACATGGAGAAAATGTTTCTGAGGTTGGTTCAGTCCAGTGGTGTGAAGCAGGACTACACCTTATTAGTACACCTGTGCTACAAGAACCCTGGTAGGTTTTAGCTTAATTTTAGTATAGGGTGGTCAAACTCTGGTGCTCGATAGGTTGACCATACCAGGTATTTTAAGCAGTGTGTAGTTTTAGTCAGAATGCTTTTTCCATCTATCTGTCTTTTATTTTCCACTTATCCAAAGTGAAATCATAGTGGCAGCAGGCCCATCAGGATATTCCAGGCTTAGTTCTCCCCAGGAAGAGAGAGGAGTAGCTGACGCTTGCACTATAGAGAGCATCACTACCTGGAAGGGGAGCTGCATCCGATGGGACCACTTGGGCCTCAGTACTCCCAGGTGAATGCACTACCCACCTATCACGTCCAATCTCCCTAATCTGGCAGTACATATACATGAAATGATGCAGCTCTAGAGCCAGCAGGATGGCAGGGGATCCCAGCCACCCTAAAAGACTGTCCTCCATTCTGCCATCAGGCAGACGCTACCGTGTGACTGACAGCATTCTCCATGAAAACTGTCACTGTTGTTACTTTCCTTATGGGCACCACCAAAGCTGTTACTTTAGCTCCAGTTTGTAAGTAATATCAGTGATTCCCATGAAGAGTAAAAACTTTATAAAAAGCTGTTCCTAAAGATAATCTTCTGATTTATTGAATTATTATTATTATTTTTATTATGTGACTGACTACATGTGCTGAAGAGACTGAGCAAATAGTAGTTCAAAAAAAAAAAGAAAAAAAAAAAAGTAAAATAACACCAATGACAAAAAGGCAGCACATTCAGTCTTTAGGTAAACGTACAAATAGATTAAAAAAATAAGCTCATTTTAAGTCATTTTTGTGAATGCATAAAGTCAAACATCTACATAATAATATGGATTAACGTTAGAAAAACAAATCAATTCTGAGACACCTTGTCATCCCATAACTTGGATGTTTCTGTAGAATGACCCTGTTGCAGTGCACATTCATCCATTACAGGAGTTTCCTGTAATTATAATGGTTACCCAAACCTAATAAAATAGCGGCTGTAACATTAAGCTAACCTCCCAAACTTTCTCCAAATATGCCGGTACGATATCTGGAATTAGCACTCTAATGATGCAGGAGCAGGTAACCTAAACAGTCAATCTGAGCTGGTTTGTCCTTCTGTAGCGACAGCTTTATTAGCGGTGCGGCTAACCTGCTACTGATGCACTTACCGTGAGAGAAACACCCCAGGTATATTCCTAATAATAGAGATACCTGAAAAAAAAGAGGTACATTAATTTAAACTGAATACGATTTTTATTAATGCCACGAAACTGCCAATTGATAGCAATTAAATCTGCATTTCTCTCACCACGTCCTGTCATTGCAACCGCCATGATGGATTTTTACGACGCTTGTGTGTTCGCTTTATGGCAGCTTCAACATCAGTTTTGTGTGTGGCCACTACGGATGTAATTCCTTTATTTTGATTATTTTTCGTCATTTAAAAATCATATGAAAAGGGTATATCAATTTTTTTTTGGTTTTGTTCAAAATAAATGGGTGCACTTGTGGTTTTAAAAACAAAAAACTCAGCTTAGTTTGGCCAAGCTAGGTTTCCGTACTCGGCACCGGCCGGATTTACGACACCACGCTGTACGTACGGCCATTAGTGTTGTAGCTACGACAGTTCAGGTAACATGTGAGAAGTTTGCTTAGGTTTTGGGGAGCTTATTAAAGAAAAAAAATCTATTTTTGAAGTGTCCAAGGCGCCATGCGGGAACGGTCGCTCCCCGCCTCTCCCAACTGGTACTGCTCGCGCTGCAGTGATGTCAGCAGCAGCGGTTTGCTGGGCGTCGGAGCCAAAAACATCATCTACTTGATAGATGTGTGTGCATCTTCGTGCAGAGTTGCAGGTGAGTGTGCCGCTGGACACCACACATATCACAGGCCTTTTTTTTTTATTTCTTAAAGTCTCTGCAGCCAAAAACAACGTGTTAAACTCCGGTAGAAGTTACCTGTCTGACCAAATCAGTGGGATTAGAGGATCTCAGGTGTTATCACCACAGAAATAACCGTAAATACTGCAGCAAAATCGGACTTGAGTTCTATCTAGTGCTAGAATGAAGTGGCAGTTGAATAACCAAGTGACTCACATTTGATTGGTGATTGTTTGAGACAGTTATCAAATATAAAAATACGCCCAAGATTTGTTTCTTTCTCTGGATTTTTGACTGTTAGTTGTATAAAACTAAATATTTCAAGACACTGTGACAACATTTAAGCTATTAACATATGTAAACAATATATTTATTGATGCTCCTTTAAAAATTAATGTGGTTATAGATTCTGGAATTCCCGTAAAGGAGATGCTTATAAGTACTGTATATCTTAATGTTCCTTTCCTAATTATACAGTTTGGTATGCAGACTTCCTGTAAACATTGATTCGAATCTATTTCGTCACCACAGTTGTAAGACTTCTCATTTGTACTGCACTAACCCCATGTTTTTGGACTGTGGGAGGAAACCGGAGTACTTGGAGAAAACCCACGCAAACACAGGGAGAACATGCAAACTCCACACAGAAAGGCCCCAGTCAGACGGTGGATTCGAACCCAAAACCTTCGTACTGTGAGGTAGCAGTGCTAACCACTGTGCTGTTGTTGGTGGGGTTGGGTTAACTGGTGATTTAAATTGCCCATACTTGTGACTGGTTGTCTGGCTGTCTATCTCTGTGTGTTAGCTCTGTGACAGACTGGCGACGTGTCACGGGTGTACCCTACCTCTCGCCCTATGGCAGGTGGGATAGGCTCGAGCCCCCCTCCCCCGCCCATGACCCTGAAAAGGATAAGTGGAAGAAAAAGGATTTATTTGTTCTCCATGCCTGTAAAATGTACAACTGCTTTATTATTGTAAAAATAACAATTATGATAATTTTAGGGTGATGGGGTGGTCTGGCAGGCTCAAACTAGACCACAAAGCCTGTCTAAGAAGGGCCAGGTAAAAGAAGGGGGGCAGAGAGCAGCCTAGGCAGCAGTGGATACATGCTTCTTGGAAGATCTGCATAGGAAGAGTGACGGAAACCCAAAGCTGGCAGCCAGCTGTCACCTCAGTCGCAGGCTGTAGAAAGGAACTTTGTGAGGGACAGGCAGCTGTTGATGGTCCTTCCATGTGTTCGCCTGCAGAAGCCTCAGTCCAAATTTAAGATAAATCATCACCTGTGAGGCAAACTGGCTGAAATGGACCCTCACTAAAGAGGGTATAATGAGGTATACTGTAGTTTTGTGTTTTCCTTACAGGCAGTGTACCACCTTTTGGGATCATTTAAAAGTGAAGAAAAGCAGCTGATTTGTTTAAGACAGCGTGAGCACAACTAAATTAGGAAGAAGCCAAAACTAAAGCCATCTGTATGCAGAAGCACTGCTTGTGTACTTTGGCACCATCTTTAAATTTGGTATATTTCTTGTACATTTTGCTGCCGCCCGACAGCAGTCGTCCTCTCTCTCTTTCTAGCAGTGATGCTTGCAGCATGCAGGAGTGAGTTAGAGGGGGCGCAGGGTGTCCTCTACTACATTAACTTCAACGCTTTAGTAAATGGTTACAGTACAGATTTATAATGTAAAATATAAATCTACCAATCTGTGTGTTTTTCAGGTGAGCTTGTGGGCCATAAAGACTTGGTGTCCAGCTTTTCATTTTGCCAGCACGCAGGGCAGAGTCACGTCTGTGTCAGCTCCTCCAACGATGGCAGTGTTCGTTTCTGGGACTCGGACAGCAAGGCTCTTATTAGGGAGCACGCAGCTCATCAGGTGAGTGCTCCGTTCTGTCGATCCACTCGCACAGAAACATTCACATTGCGCTTGCACCCCCTACAGGATGCTGTGTGCTCTGCACCGGCAGCAGAGGTTGGAGTTGGAAACGTTAAACATCAGAGACTGACAGGATGCAGTGGGACACGCGGCACGGCATCCTGTGCAGCGGCTCTATGATTTTCTCTCCAGGGCATTTTTAAAACAGTTGTCAAGGTTGCAAAGGGCATTGCTTATTTATTTTCCATTATTTGCTTGAACAGATGCCTTCAAGCAGTGTTTTTTTTTTTTTTCTGTGGTTTAATCTGAATAATGAAAGCCATGTAATGGCATGGTGGTTAAACATCATTAGGGACATATTTAAACCCAGAAAGGATAATTATTTGGCAAAAAATAAAAAACAATCTGATAAAAACAAGAACATTTTAGTTTTTTTTCTAATTCATCATGCCAAAATGTAAACAAATAATTTTAGATTTCGATAATAAAACCTGGTATCTGTGGAAACGGCTTGCTGCCCATCAGGACACTCTTAAAGCTTCCACTGGAGCCTGACGCAGTCACTCAGGTTTCTTTTTCTGCGCAGAACCCTGTGTCAGCGGTGCACTGGTCCCCTGTGGAGAAAAACCTGGTGGTGTCTGGGGATGAGAAAGGTGTCGTGGTCTGTCACTGGTACCACACGGGAGACACAGCCAGCTTCTTTCCTGAGCCCAGAACCATCTTCTGCCTCACCTGCTCTCCTCATACATGGAACTACGTGGCCGTTGGGTAAGGATACCAGCAAAGAAGACCACTATAAAGACCACAGTTGGCTGTCAAAAGATTTTGTTTTCATGATGATTTGAAATCATCATTTTAGATGGATCAAAATTTAAATTCAGTGTACAGATGTCAGTAATTATGGTGATGCTGTCATAGGTACAAAGATGGGATGATCGTGCTGATTGACGTGAGCAAGAAAGGCGAGGTGATTCACCGCCTCCGCGGACATGACGATGAGATCCACTCATTGGCGTGGTCACCTCTAGCCCGTGAGGACGCCCTCTACACCAGACCTGAAGATGGTGAAGGTAGCAGTGTGCAATCACTTAATACATAGTTTGGAGAACTATTGTTTGAAGAAAGAAACTTAGTAGCATTTTTTTTTCTCCATTTTTGAATATCTTAATTTTGCAGGAAAAACATTTTAGTTCAAATATGAAACATTTTTTCCCCCCCATGAAATAGCAGCCAATGGAGTATTTGGAGGAGAGGGCTGCTATCTCGCATCTGGGAGCAAAGACCAGACTGTAAGGCTCTGGAGTACAGCGAAGGGAAAAGGTGAGGACCTCTGAATCTGAAGAACAATTACTTGGCTTTAGTAAAGAGGACATAAGTCATTGCTCTTTTGTAATCCTCTCTGCATCGTTGCCTTTGTTTTACAGGTTTCATGACTATGAAGCTGCCCTACCTGAAAAAGAGAGGCACTGCAGTCGACCCGGGGGTCAAAGAGAGGCTCTGGCTCAGTGTTCATTGGCCAAAGGGACGACCGACGCAACTCGTGTCCACTTGCTTCAGGTACACACACATCCTGTCAGTCAAAAGGGTTAAACAAAGTTTTTTTTTTTTTAGCAGAGTTAGAGTTTAAAAAATAATCATAACAAGAAATGATCACAAAACTATGGCCAGTTTTGAATTTTTCCCCTTCTTCACGTTCATGTTTTTAGATCATTTATCCGCTTTAATATTTTCATTATATTGACACTGTGATGTAGTTGCAAGCAGGAGAAACTGAAGATTATTTAACGAGAGCCAAATCACTTGTAATTACTTTTTAGACCTTTTTTATTTGGCCTTTAATTTTCAGGATATTGTCTGGAGGTGTGTTTATTGAAAGTGCCTTAGCAAAATGTCAGCAACAAATTGACCAACAAAAAAGAAACTCATCAAAATGTAAAACGGTCGAGTGGTCTTTCAGTCCAAAATTTAGTACATGAATTTATTTTTGGGCTTCTTTATTTGCTGTATCTAAGCGCGTGTGCTCATAGTTTGGTTAAGAACACATACTGTACAGAAGCTAATGTTTAAGTCAGCTGTTAGCATACTTGTGCTTATTTTGGTGTCCCCAGTGGTGAGTTGGTGATGTGGGATTTAACCAAGTCAGGGAAGCAGAGGTGGACCCTGTTCGGCACGTCCTCAGAGGGTCAGAACCACAGCAGGATCGTCTTCAACATGAGTTCAGTTTACCCGCAGGATGGCAGAGAGCTGCTCGTCAGCACTTCCATGGACAGAGAGGTGAGCTGCCTTTGAACTTGAATGAATAAGTGGGAAAAAAGAAAAGCGTTGGAGGTGGTGGGGGACACATGGCCTGCACTTCAAGATGTTTTAACCGGAAAGCTCCTGCAAGGACAGCTGCTGGTCCGTGCCAACCCGCAGCCTCCTTTGTGGAAAGTAATTGAGCAACAAAACCCAATTGGCAGTGGGATCGCACACCTCAGGAGACCTCCTTGCTGGCCAGAGGGAGAATGAAAGCCAAAGGCAACAACAACCTGACAATGCTGTCTGATTAATCGCCCAGCACTAGTTAAGATACACTTGAAGCAGCATTTTCAGCCATGAGTGCACTTCTGTTTTCCAGGATTTATCTGAGCTGTTATTCAAATAAAAAACTGGTTTACAAAAGAGGGAATTTTGCATGAAAGCAAATAAGGATTTCTGACAAATGTCAACTATTTATAATATTAATCTGACTTTAAAAAAGGACAGTTAATTGAAAGCTGGTTCATTTTATTGTAGGCATTAAAAAACTCTAGGTATAAGTTTTTATTTATTTGTTTTTATTTTTCATTTTCCAGATTAAATGTTGGGACCTGGCCTCTCTGGAGTGCTGCTGGACTCTACCCACCCTGGGTGGTTTCGTCTATGCCCTGACCTTCTCCCCTGTGGGTACAGGGTGTCTGGCGCTCGGTGTCGGTGACAACATGATCCGGGTGTGGAACACGCTGACCACTCAGAACCAGTATGACACCAGGTCCTTCTGGCAGGGCATCAAGTCCAAAGTGACAGCGGTAAGATGTTTGTCTTTTTAAGCACTGTTAGTTTGTGGTTAACCATAAAGATACAGTAGGGTACATAACCAGTTTGTACCTAGAATTAATCAAAACTCGTATTTCACATTAAAGTCTGTATGTGAGGAAGTTTTCTGAAATGCATTAAAGGATGAGATATCGAGCAGTGAGGAAGAAAACAGTTTCTCAGCTGTCTAAATGTCTGCTTTAAAAATGGTCCAATAGAGCTGCTCATACGGGTCTGAGGGGACATAAAAGTCAGACTGTATGTTTTAAGCATCCTTTAAATTTTAGTTTACTCTTCAAACCTGCGTCATGTAATTAGTACAGGCATGTAACTGTGACACAAACGAAGATGAGGTGCATTAAGACATGTTTCATTCATTGCAGCTGGCGTGGCACCCAACAAAAGAGGGGTCCTTGTCTTTTGGAACAGATGATGGAAAAGTTGGTATCTATGATGTCTTCTCAAGCAAGTAAGATTCATTACTTCAAGATTAGCTGTCTGTTTTTCCCCATATCACATCCCGCATTCACATTTGTGGCTCCTTACCTCACTTTAACTTGCTCATGTTTATTGCTTGTTTCATGCTATTGCCTTGATTAATGTTTGGTGACAGTAGCACATAAAGACGCATAGCCAGCAGAAGCAGTGTGCACACTCTGATATTCAAAACACTGTCACTGTATTGTTTTATGAAGAATTGTCTATTTAAACATCACTGATACACAGTGTGTTTTCTCACGGGGGATGGTTTATGTTAATTTGTAGAGGAGTAGCTTTGCATCTTTCCCATTTCAAAAAAAAATCATTATATATCTCATGCATCTTTATCCAGCTCCAGCTTTAAGCTGCTCCTGTCTCTTTAAGGCCCCGCCTCCCACTTTCCTCTGATTGGCTGCGCTTCATTTGGCTTCCACAGACAGAACCCAGTGCTTGTTAGGAACACCTGTGTAGGTTTCCCAAACAAACTGTGAACCTTCCTTTAAAAAAGGACTTTAACTTTGGGCCCAGCAATTTTCTGCTGCCAGGTTTTGGCACTGGTACCGATCACGGTGACACTGGAAAAAGGGTATCAGTGAGTGTTTTGCAAAGTTTTACAATAAGCCAAAAATTGAAATGACCATATAAGGAAATCCAATCACCCCCCCCCCCCCCAAAAAAAAAAAAAACGGTTTAAAGCAAAGATTACTTTTACGTGCACTGATCTCATTATTTGAATTTGTGGTCTTGCTAATTTTGACCATCCAGTGTTGTAACGGCATATACAGAAATAAAATGCACACAGAATAGATCCAATTAAAGACACAATAAATATAATTTTTGTTTGTAAGTCGTAATTGTTGTGATTTCAATTGGATTTTGACCTTAAAGTTTTCTGAAAGTCTGAGTTAAGCTTATGTTTGATTGGTGGTGGGAGCCATGTGGATTCTTCTTATAATCCCTCGTGGCCCCCTCCGAGTCCCATTTTCCTGCAGCTATACACGTCACATGTCCCTGACCGAGCATTTGTTCTGCTTCATCTCCTCCCAGGCCTCCTCAGATATCGAGCTCCTATCACAGAAAAACGGTGTACACATTGGCCTGGGGACCCCCAGTCCCCCCAATGTCATTTGGTAAGTTCTTAATGAACTCTTAGCAACTGCTGTTGTTTGCTCTGAACGCTCTGACCCAGCAAAAAGCCTGGCAGTGGGACGCCCAAAAGCAGAGTGTCAGCGAAAAAGCCCGACCATCTCTGCACACCCTTTTGTAATCGACCCTGTAATTGAATGAGCTGAGAAAACACTTACTCCTCACCTCCTTCCTCTTGAGCCACTCGTGGGGAAATCAAGACGTAGGAAGTTAATTTTACCAGCTGTCGGCAGATGACATTTTGATTAGCGTATCAGTCACTTCGCTTCAAAGCCATAAACGTAATTGTTGCAGTGCCAAAAAATCTGCTGATGGCTCCTAAACAAACAAAAGTAGATGCTAATTAGTTTACCCGCAGTATTGGCACCAGTTCAGCTCCATTCATGGACTGATTGGTTGAGATTGTCAGGATGACTTACAGTAGGAGTGCAGAGTAAATTAGGACCAGCTGCTTCTCAAGACCGTCAACTGTCTTGCTCCTTTTTGCTCTTTACATTTAGGCTTCTACATACTTGGTGCACACAGATGCACAGTAAAGCACATTAGACAACCTGTGTTTTCCATAAATTAAGGTAAAAGCAGATGAATTGTGGTGGTAAGTGCAGTAAATACACCTGCTAAATAGGTTTTAGTAATAAAAGGCATCCATGTAAGCAGAGGTATTAGAGTGGCTCCCCAGAAACCATTCTTTAGGAATAGAAACAGGGAGAAAAGGCTGAGGTTTGCCAAATTACACAACAACTGGACTGAGTGGCAACAGGTCTGACGGAGTGATGAATCCATATTTGAAAAATTTGGTTCATATTTTTGTCAGTATGTACAGTGAGTGTCTACAGCCATCTGTAAAGCACAGTAGACGGCCTAGATAGATGGTGCGTGCCAAAGTAACATCCACATGGATGGCAGGATCCAAGGTTTCCCAGCAGAATATTGCCCAAAGCATCACACTGCCTCCACTTCTTCCCATAGTGGATACTGGTGCCAGGTGTTCCCCAGGTAAGAGATGCACATGTACCCAACCATCCACGTGATATAAAAGAAAACTTGATTCATCAGACCAGGCCTTCTCCTTCATGGTGCTTTCAGCAGGTGCAGGGGTCAGCATGGGCTGGTTCACCACTGTTCCTTCTTTGCATCACTTTTGATAGACACTGACCACTGCAGACTGGGAACGCCCCACAAGAGCTGCAGTTTTGGAGATGCTCTGACCCAGTCGTCTAACCATCACCATTAGGTTCTTGTCAAACTCACTAAAATCCTCACGCTCGCCCATTTTTCCTGCTCCTGACATCAACTTTGAGGACACAATGTTCACTTGCTCCCTGATATATCCCACCCACTAACAGGTGCCGTGATGAAGAGATAATCCGTGTTATTCACTTCATGTGTCAGTGGTCACAGTGTTATACCTGATTGGTGTGTTATCTGTGCAATGCCTATATTTACTGAATAGTTATAGTAATATAGACTTCATTCATATATTTGACAGTTGTGGTCCTTATCTCAAGTTAAACTTGCCTGTACAAACAATTTCTGTGTTTACTTTTTATAGACTTTATGAAGTGTCCTGTTACTACACCAGATACAAAAAACGAACTGCCATTGGTCACTGAATCAAAAAAAAGCACTGCATGTTTGTTTTTTAAAGCCCACAGTCTCCAGTTGACCCTTCACCATGAAGACACTGTTAGTTTTGTGTTTGTGTGATGTTCAGGTGCAGCAGGAGGAAAGCGGTGCTACAGCCTGTACAGTTGCGCTGGTGAGGGTGTCATACTGCAGCACGATCCATACAAGCTGAATGGAGAGGCGTCAGACATCGACAAGCTCATCAGAGATACCAACAGCATCAAGGTGGGAGGGATTTTGATGGTGATGTAAATGAGGTAGTTTTCTCCTGCAGATTGAGCATAAGAAATTCTTTTTTTTGCTTGGTAAACGGTCGAAACAAGGGTCGGATGCTTCTCCGTGATCAAACTGGCTATCAGACAAATCTGAAATGCCAAATATCCCAATTGCTGCTTAAGGCGGGGGAGGATGTGCAGCATTAGCAGTCCTAACACTTTCCTGGCTCTACCAAATTGCTTAATCTGTTTTTAGATGTGCAAAATTTCTCATCTGTCTCTCCTCCACTCTTCATGCAACAAAACACAAACAGACATGCCCTGTGAAACAAAAACTAGCCTTTCTGCACAGCTCAGTTAACTTAATCTCAAATTCTAAATCAAGACAACAGAATTCCTGTTTACTCCTGATTTGAGGTGATGGTGGGTAAATGTTGCTGACATTAAAATATAACAAAGCAAAGCTGCAGCAGGCTATTGCCAGCCCCCCGGGTCGTTATCACTTCCTGACATCGTTGTTTATTGGGGCAGCCTAAATTTGTACTAAAATATGATCAGTTATACTTATCGGAGGACAATAGAAATAAAAGCCTGCCTATATTATTCCAAACAAAGGTCCAAATAACCCAACCTGACACCCACCTCATCACCATCTTATGTCTGATACCATCAGAGAGATTGTTCTATGCAGCTGGCACAAACAATAAAGAGATTATACAGAGAAGTGTTTTTTTTTTTACAGCTGTTTAATCTTGTACCACTACTTTTATCTCTTACCTGCACACAGATTTCAGAAACCCTTCAGTGAACTAGGAACATGTCAGGCAGAATAAATTCTGACAAAGCGAGGAAACTTGACGTTGCAAGTTCATTCGTCAGGTCCTTCGTGCCTGCAACAGTTTGTTCCGTATCTGCTGCGGAATGTAAATAAGGGGGATTTGAATATGTTGAAAAGGTAAAATTTGCTTCTCAACAGCACAAGCTGTCTCCGCACACCGACCTCAGCTGGAAGCCAGATGGGAAAGTTGTTGCCATCGGCAATGAGGATGGGTGAGTGAACGGTCAGGCGTGACCCATCTTGTAACACACCATCAGCCTGTGGGAGTCCTCTGAGGGACCAACTGTCTGCTGACAGTGTCTAGACTTGAGGCTACAGAATAATGGATTTTGTTCTGTTTGAACTATTGCACCCTTTTATCTGGGTTGCTTTCAGGGTTTACGATTGGGTGTCGCACATGTAAACTTCCTGAACCAATCGGATTTAAAGCAAAGAGTCGATGATTTATTAGATATAATAGAAAATAGCTTGCAGCTTGTTTGTACCTTCTGTTTGGGTTTGTGGCTCATCGTGTCTTTACACACGACTGGATTCATGAATCTACTGAATTATTACGCAACTCTGCACAACGTTCCCACAAGTTATTAAAGAGTCCTGGAGTTTCAAGAATGAGGTCATAAAATGTCTTTTCTGTAGGTATTAAAATATATAGATGGTGTGTTTAAGGCTGGTAGGAAAAAAATCTAGCCACTGATTTTATCAGGTTATAAAGTTGTTTTGGCATCACTTGCTCAATGTTGGCCATTCATTACAGATGTTTCCTTATTTTAGGAGGTCACCACATAGGCCAGCACAGTAGGGGGTACGAACCTACTTGCAGCTGTCTTATTCTGGTGCATTACCAACTTTTCATCAGTTGTTACATTAATAATTAAGGACAACATAATTACCCAAAGCAGAGAGTCATTTTAGGCCCAGAGTGCCACTGGGGGTTGGTGTCCACTGCCAGAAACTGGACAAAAAAATACAGAAACCCCCAGAGTAAAGAAACATCTTCAAATCTGCTGTCAGGTCTGACCAGCAGTGAAGTGACAGGACTTGAAATAGTGCAGAATCCCTGCCTGCATTCCCCCACAGCTGGTAAACCCACTGTACACAACCTGGCAATAGATGAAAAGCACAGCTGGTAGCTAGTTGGTGAACACAGTCGGATATTTCCCCCTGAATCTCTCGTGTTGCATCCCGTTAGGCCCTTTAGTTTGCGCATTGTCTTTGGACTACAGTTACTTTTCATCCTGTTTGAAGTTTTGTGTTCTTGCGCTCCTCTTCCCTCTCAAATGTCTGACCGCACGCTCTCTGCTGCAGGTGCATCGACGTGTATCAGGCCCCCAGTCTGAAGCTGCTGTGCAGCATCCAGCAGCACCACAAGATCATCAACACATTACGGTGGCATCATGACCACAGCTCTCCACCCGAGCTGCACTGTCTCCTGGCCTCAGGCTCCAGTAACGCCATTGTCTACGTGCACGATCTCCATTCCATTATAGGTGGGCGGAATCCTTTGTAACATCTAGTATGTCTGAGGAATTGTGCTGCAATCCTTGTATTGCATTTTTATTTAGTTATTTTTCTGCAAAGAAAATGTCAAATTAGAAGAACCCCAATGTATACGGAATATACATAGAATATGGTATTTATAGAATCTCAGTAAGGAGCCTGAGTCACACAACCTGTTTAAAGCTTTAATGGTTCGGTTGGTGTTTTCATCATTGTTTTGTTTTTTGTGTAGACAATCCTCCAGAAAGCCCCGTGGTGCTGACGGAGCCGTATCGCAGATTGTGCGGCCATACAGCTAAAATCACCGGCATGGCCTGGAGTCCGCACCACGACGCTCGGCTGGTCACCGTCTCCTATGACGGCACAGCCCAGGTCAGTGCCAGGCCAGCCCGTGGCTACAAACCTTAAAATGTTACTGGTAGATATGTCTGAGTCTTCCTGAAAACTTTGGGTCTACTACGCTTCTAATAAGTGGATGTATTTTTTGTTGTTGTTGCTCTAAGCATGCAGACCTATTGGGTTTTATTGGTGAGTGTTCTTGTTTTTTAGGTGTGGGATGTTCTGGAGGAGGCAGCTGTCTCTAACTACAGAGGGCACGTTGGTTATCTGTTGTGTGTGGACTGGTCACCTGTGGATCCAGATGTGATCTGGACTGGAGGGAAGGACTTCACCGTGCAGGAGTGGAGCGTCTCCAAACAAGAGTTTACAAAGCCGCCTAAAGGTAACATCAGAACTGCAACCAACAAAACTTTCTTTTGGTGTAACCAGCAGGCTGTAACATGCTTATGCTTTCAGGGAAAAAGATGGTCGATCTGAAAGAGAAGATGAAGGCTAATTCCAAGCAGAAGAAGAAGAACAGGAAGGGTGGGACACCAGGGGCCGAAGGATCGGCACAGCCAGAGATTAACGGCGCGCCCGTGACTATAGGAGAGAAGGCGGTGACGGGACAGGAGCTGTCTGGTGAAGATGAGGAGGATGAAGCCAGCTCAACATGCAGCCCAGCAGCTTCACCAGGTAGCAGAGCAGAAAACAACAGTTTTGAACAAGATTTTTGGAAACCTTTGTGTCCAACCTCAAAATGTTTTTGTCTTTCAGCCACTTTTGAGATGCAAAGAAAATCCTCTGCTGCTTTGAAGAGTAAAGACAAGCCAGGTATGTACATATTTTCTCTTGAAACTGGTTTAAGGCACATTTTTTGTATCTAATCGTGTGAATTTGTGTGTTTCTATCTTAAGACTTAATTGGGCTGAAGAAGAAAAAACCTCGCTCCATGTTGCCTCTCAGCACATCCATGGATCATCGTCCCAAAGACGAGCTGCTGCAGGACTGCATCACTCTGGCTTCTGTCAGACATAACGATAGTAAGACCACGAGTTAATCTGAGAGTATATAGGGGTTATAGTATAGCAGTGAGTTAGAATAATTACCTGGTAACTACATGGTAATATTATGGTTTAGAGATATTATTTATCGTCTTAACAGATTCAGACTTTCAGTAAAGGGTCATTTAAAAATGTAAACATAATAATAAATATTAATTTTACAAGCAAAATGAGGCTTATAAGCAAATATCATCTGGACTAGCTTTATTCATATTCTGTGTGTGTGTGTGTGTGTGTGTGTGCGTGTTCCAGCTCCCCCCACAGGCTGTGTCCCAGGCCAGGGAGATCATATCCACCTGGGCCTGTTTGCTGACAGACAGGCTCTGTACCGCATGTTTGAAGCAGAAGGTACGCTTTTAGTTTTTCCTTTTTCTCTCAGCCTGAAGTACCCAAGCGTTGGTGTCATCAAAGTTGCGGTGGTGAATATGTATTCAGCTCATGGAACAAGTTTTAAATGGAGAGGAGTTCTTTTAGATGTTGTGTTGGTTGACTCATCCAATCAGCTGTTGATGTCGTTCTTCAGAGGAGGGCCACGTGGAGGCGGGTCACTTCGACTCTGTAGTGTACCTGAGGCTGTGGACTGGAGACCTGGAGGGGGCGCTGCAGCTCGCCACAGAGAAAGGAGAGCTGAACGACCACCTGCTCTCCATCGCTCCCATGGGTAAATATAAGAATATTGACTTAATTAATCTGAGACTGAGCATTTACAGGGAACTGTAACAACTTCCACAGCGTCAGTGAATGTGCTCAACAGACTCTATAGGAGAAAGAGAGCGTTTAATAATTGCTAATGATTAAATGGGGTAGTTGTATATAAACACGCAGGGAGTGAAAAGAGATGAGTGAAGAAGAAACACTAATGTGCATCATGGGAAGCCCCCCAGCAGCCTAGGCCTATAGCAGCATAACTAAGGGAGGGTTCAGGGTCACCTGATCCAGTCCTAACTATAAGCTTGATCAAAAAGTTTCAAGCCTAATCTTAAAAATAGAGAGGGTGTCTGCCTCCCATTCTACTTTTAACTACCCTACAAACCATAAGTAAGCCAGCAGGCTGAGTGCAAAGTGCTCTGTTAGGATAATACGGTACTATGACGTCTTTTAGATATGACGGGGCCTGATTATTCAAGACCTTTTATGTGAGGAGAAGGATTTTAAATTTAATTCTGGAGTTAACAGGGAGCCAACAGGGGAAGCCAATAATGGAGAAATCTGCTCTCTCTTTCTAGTCCCTGTCAGTACTCTAGCTGCAGCGTTTTGTGTTCACTGAAGGGTGAAGTGACCTGTTTTGAACATTTAGCCAATGCAAAATTGATGTGACCCAAGGGATAAATACCAGCCACTGACAGGGTAAATGCCATCTTATGTGCCCATATCAAGAAATGGGGTCAACATTTGCTGATACTAATATTCATGGAATACTGTATGTTTGCATCTTTACTTTTGGCTTTAATGCTTTATTTGCTCCCAGCTGGGTTTGAGGTGTGGAGCCGGACAGTGGAGGCCTTCGTCAAGCAGCTGTGTCTGCAGGAGCAGTACCTGAAGGCAGCGTCCCACCTGCTGTCCATCAACAAACTCTACGAGGCGGTCGACCTGCTGCGCTCTCACAAGCTCTACAGGTTTGCCTTCATTCATGTTGTTCTTTGTTTTGTTTGTACACAGTTCTGTTCCAGGTTTGTTTCTGTTGCACTATTTGCTACAACAGTACTGTAAAAGTAAAGCTTGTAGGGTCTTTACCTGCAATATAAAGCGTCTTCAGGCGACTGTTGTGATTTGGCGCCGTATAAATAAAACTGAATTGAATTAAATGAGATGCCTTGGTCTTCGGGTGCCTCTTGTTTTCAGTGCTGTATCCAGGTGTGTTTGTTCATCTGTTTTTATTAGGGAGGCCACAGCGCTGGTTAAAGCCCGGCTGCCGGCCGATGAACCTCTTCTGAAGGAGTTGTACACATGTTGGGCTGCAGTGCTGGAGAAAGATGGACATTTCTCTGCAGCAGCTAAGTGGTGAGAAGTGGAAAGATTTAGGCAGCATTTTGTCTTCAGTTTAATGTCATGTCTAAAGTTGCTCTTAAAATGTAATTAAATTGCTTTACAAACATCATTGAACTGGACCTCTGTCGTTCGTTTGACCTCGTCTCCCAGCTACCTCGCTGCTGATGCCAGCTTTGACGCAGCCAAGGTCGTCGCCAGGAAGAATGACATCCTGTCACTGAGGACTGCGGCCAGTCTAGCAAGAATCTCAGGAGAGGCCGCTCTGGCTCAGTCTCTGGCGCTGAGATGTGCCAAAGACCTGGCAGCCGCTCGAGATTGGGTTGGAGCACAGGAGGTCCTGAGTTCACAAGACAGCCTCCTGGTTAGTAGTCCAAATTTGATTTCAGGTTTAGAACACTGACTGAATATCTGTAAATTCATCACTGAAATAAAACTGATTTCAACCCTCTGCAGGTCCACAGACTGCATCTCTGTGTAGCTGAGCTGCTGGCTGTGATGCTGGGAGACTCTGAAGTTAGCCCCGCGGCATCCTGCGTCTCCAGTCATCCGTGGGCATCACCGGGTGAACGTCACATTAGCATCATGGACCGAGTGAGAGATGTGTGGGAGGAGCAATTTACGGTTTCACATCAGAGCGTTGGAGCACTTCTGCAGGAGCTGAAATCTGCAGAGAGTCCAACACCCACTGCTAACATTCCCCTCAGACAGGTACAGACACAACCTAGGTACATAATGGACCTGGAAAGAAATGCCATTTACAATGCATACAAGAACTGACTCATGCACAAGTTAGCTTGTTTTATAGAAGATCTAAAAAGTGGAAGTGGAAACATATTTGAAGCCAAGAACTGAAAGAACACTAAAGGGATAAAATCTCCTTCAGACTCTCCACGTGTCTCTCCATCTGCAGGTCCTGCTGTATTCATCCCTCCATCTGACCCGTGCCGTGCTGAGCTGGTTACTGGAAGATGACGATCAGCTGGTGAAGGAGCTGTGGCCGGCGGTGGCTTGGCCGAGAGAGGCCGGACACTTCTGTGTCTCTGCAGACCTCTGCAGGCTGCTGTTCCCAGATGGTACGTCTTATTAACACAACAGTCAAATCACTTGTCCATCTGGGCAATGCTCATTTTTAATCATATCATATCACTGAGACAGAATAAGGGCAAACTGACATTTCAGCCAGTGAAATAAATTTGAGACGAGGATTTCTTAAGTTCTGTTACAGTCATTTTGACGACACCTTGTGGTGATTAAATATTGTGACAATTTATGAACAAGAATATAAAATGCTGACCGATATGATTCTGTAACACAGGAGCTTAGATTCCCAAAACTGCTGTCTATTGTTTGTCTTAGAAACACTCGACTCTTTTATGCATGAATTTAAATGTGCAGATAGCGGTTAGAGGGACTGTAGATTGTAGTCACTCTACCGTCACTAGTCTGAACAAGAGACTCTGTGAAGTGCAGGCCAGCCTGCCGGTGCGGAAACACAAAATGGGAAAGGGTCAAAATGAATGGATCCGTGGATTAAAAATAAAGCTGGACAGGAAGGGCTACAATGAATCACAGACTATACTGGGACAGACCACCTACATGTATTAACGGGCACTCAAGTGAAGTATGTGTGTGGGGAAACGCTGCAAACTGATGATGTGCATGTTTTTTGTTTTCTTTTAATAAAACTAAACTACTAGATGAATAACAGCAATTAACAGGTTAATTGACAATCAAAATGCTTACCTTATAATACATACATTTCCTGAGAATTTCCTTTTCTCTCTGTTGGTCAGGTGATGTCGGTGTTTGCTCCAGGAAACATCCCAAAGCTCTTCATCACACAGAAGAAGAAGCCAAAGCTGCAGCCAGCAGTCTGCAGGCTTTTGTTCATTACCATCGTCTGTATGAATGCTGGTGGAAGACCTCAGCAGCCAGCCGGGACACCCAGAATGGGCTCTGCCTGTCAGCAGCTGATTCGTCTCCTGAAGATGAGGTGAAGGATGAAGAGCTGTTGGAGTCAGCAGAGAGTTCCTGTCCTGTGAGAGGGAAGTTTGATAAACTGGACTTTGATGCATCACTCCTTCTGTCGGAGTCTCATGCCGCCTGCCAGGCCACCCAGAGATCTGTGAGAGAGATCCAGCAGCAGCTGGGCACCATGGTACTGCAGCACAGCCAAACCCAGGGAGGGCAGCTCGACTCTGGGGAGAAACTGCATGAAAACCCTGCAGTGATTTTCACCACCAGAGACTCATCAGACAATCAGGACTCCGTTAATGTTGAGCAAGGGTGAGAGCTTTGTTCCAGCTTCATCATTTTCAGATGTTTATGTGATTATTAGAGCCGTGATTATACTACTCAGAGTACTGTGAACTGGAAGATTCCTTTCCAGAAACACTCGTTTCACGATATGTCACTTTTCCTTTGTGCCACAGTTAGACTGAAATATGAAATCAGGCACAGAGACTTAAGCGTTAAAGGTGACCCCAACTTTAGATGCAGTGCCATATCTGTAAAACCAACCACATTCCCATCAGCCTCAGCCCACCCTTAGTTTTATTGTTGTGATGATTAAGTTTGTTGACTCAGGCAGCTGTTTTTCTCCTCTCCAGTTCTGAGGACCAAGAGACGCTGCTGTCTCTGTCCACCAAGATGTCCACGCATCAGAAAGAGCTGGCTGAGCTGCCCAGCACACTCAAGGTACAACCAGACATCATAAGAGGGAGACATGTTGTCTAAGGCAGTGGTCCCCAAGCTTTTTTGAGCCACGGACCGGTTTAGTTTTAGACAATATTTCCACGGACCGGCCTTTAAGGTGTGGCAAATAAATGATACGACAGTAATGAAAAGTGTGATATTTTCTAAGTATAATAATAAACGTGAATCCACTGTGTATTCGTATGCAACTCTATCAGCAGCGTCCTCGTAACATCGCGCCACAGCTCGAATAACATCCGCTCTGGTTGCCATGGTAACGTTTAAACATGCCTTCAAAATAAGATACACAAATACAGTAGAAATCGCCGCAGTCGGATTCAAATCCGTCTTAAGTGTAAATCAGATAAAATCAGATTCTTCAAAATATCAGAAAGTTTGGGGTCTAATATTGAATTTCTAAGGCAATTGCTTCTGCTTCATCTCTGGATTTACTTCTGCAAATTTTATAATCTCATATTTTTGCTCGTAAGTGCCAGTTTGTAGCTTACACTTGCCTCCTGCCATGATTGTCTCCGGTGAGATGAACTGATACAGACACTAAAGCGATCTCCAGGCGTTGTTAGTGTGTGTAGTTGTGCGTGAACGAGCCGATGCGTGGATGTGGGCGGACGGGAGCTGAGGAGGGCTTTAGCGCTAAACTCATCCTGCTTATGCGATCACATTTAATTGGAAATGTATTACAAAGGGAGCAGATTTTTCATCCGAGGTGGGCGAAAATCCGACTGATTTAGGTGATATTTTATTGGAATTAACATCAGGAAAAATCAGGACATCGTTCAGACTCAGATAATAACTAAAACTGAAATAATGTAAGTTATTTATTCTTTAAGTGTGGCCCGGTACCAAATGACCCATGGACCGGTACTGTTCCGGGGGTTGGGGACCTCTGCTCTAAGGAATCCTGAACTAAAATGTTTGTCTTGGTAATTCTTTAGAATAACTGCTCAACATGACTGTCAAATAACAAGACTTGCTTCTCAAAGACTTTGGTGCAACTCCCGACACACCACAGTGAGAGATCATAGAGGGAGAGCGGCGCGGTTTCACAGCAGTTTTGACCTGCGGTGCCATTTTTCTGTGCTCGCAGCGACAGTTTGACATTTTTATAGCAAACTGTACTTAGTATGAAGAATTTTATTAAATTTGTGCTCATTAAAAGATCCTACAAAAATATGTTTTTTGTCTTTCAGATGTACCCTCACCCAGATGTTGTGGAATGTTGTCTGGTTCTTTTGCATTTCAGCAAGCCTTCATCATCTTTCTCAGACTCGCTTCAACGAGAAGCTCAAAATCTGCTCCACAAATATGGAACAAGTCCGTCTGTCCTGAAAGCCTCACAGCGATTCCTCGTCTGATTATTTTGCTGGCGGCTTTGGGAACCCACCTGCTGGTTTGACTTAATATCTCTGTTGCTACATGGATTGTTTACCTGCATCAAAGCAAATGCTGCTCAGATGCGTTTTTTCTGATAGACTCATACTATACATTTCTTTTTGAATAAAAACAAGCTAAGAACAAAACATCCCGAGTCGGTTTGATTTCACATCTGAAAGTGAGGTTGCTGTGAATCACTGATTCTGGGGAAAATTTGCCATATATCATACCATCTTATCTGTATATCTATCTGGCATTCAACGTACTAGTTATTATTCGTACCCAATCTTGGAGTGTGGGGATGAAATATCCCCCCCCTGGCCTGTCGTCCTGGCTCCCCCTTGCCATTGCCATTGGTGTTACACTTTGTCAATCTCTAGTTGCAATAGGCACCTTCAAGTTGTTTGGATGTTGGGTTTCAAGAATCCATAGGTATAACCTAGCGTGGAACCTTGTTAATCCAGGCAGTGTCCAAGCCGGTATGGCTTCATGTATCTCTCGCTCATATTCCAAGGTGGCCTAGCTTACTGGGGACTGTTACTAGAAGTACCCATATCAGGATTCGAACCCCTGACCTCCTGCTCCAAAGACTGTAACATTACCACTATGCCATCCAAGCACAGACCACAGCAACCTCCCTGAACAGGCTTCAGTAACCATCACAGCACCAGGCCCTGACCTGATACACGCCTACTGGCTAAAGAGGCTAACTGCACTCCATGAGCACCTGGCAGCACAAATGAACCAGCTGCTAGAGGCTAAGGCGCACCCAGAATGGCTGACTTCCTAATGAAGGCACTTAGGGTCTTGTATAGTTCTATGCATTACATGATCCATGTGTGTAGCACTGAGTCATAGAATTTCTTGTAGTCAATCCAGGTGGTGCACAGATTGGTCAGTCTCGAGTGACAGCTCTACCTACCAGTAGCTGGTGTTTTGTCTCCGGTCTCTCTGCCAATTCCTTTCTGGGCCCCGCTCGTGTACTGAGCCATGTGCCTGTTCGTCTTAGCTGCTATGATGCCTGAGAGCCTCCATGTTGTGCTGAGGTAGGTTATTGGGCAGTAGTTGGAATGGGACTGGTACCTTCTGGGGATCAAGACTGTCCAGCCTTTGGTCAGCCGTTCCAGGTGTGTCTTACCCATCAGCAGCTGGTTCATTTGTGCTGCCAGGTGCTCATGGAGTGCAGTTAGCTTCTTTAGCCAGTAGGTGTGGATCATGCCAGGGCCTGGGGATGTTCAACTCTTCATATTTGAGACTCTTTCTTGGATGTCTGCCACTGTGATGGTTACTGGATCCTGTTCAGGTAGGTTGCCACTGAGCATTAATGTTCTGTGTTGCATCCTTCTCCCATATGCTCTGTCTCCAGGCTGGAGGGGGGTCCTTGCATGGTCCACTATTGATTGATACTGACCACTGCAGATCGGGAAGACCACACAAGAGCTACAGTTTTGGAGTTGCTCTGACCCAGTCGTCTAGCTGGCCCCCGTCAAACTCACTAAATGTTTACGCTTGCCCATTTTTCCACTTCTACCATGTTTTGTCCTCAGAGTTGATTTGCTCCCTAATATATCCCACCCACTAACAGGTGCCATGATGAAAAGATAATCAGTGTTATTCACTTCATGTGTCAGTAGCCATAATGTTATACCTGATTGGTATATTTAAAATGAACCCTTCTGCACATCTTAGTAAAGAAAAGCACAAATGCTTAATGTTTGCATTGAAAATACAAAAACAATTTAATGTACAACTGTTTAAAACAATGAATGTAAAAAAAAAAAAAAAGTGACCACAACACCTGTACAAGTGACCATGGACAGTTTGGTTTGGTGGGTGAATGTACAGAACAACAGCAGTTTGCTCAGTGAAGTACGTGAGTAACCAAGCACAAGTACCGACTCACTGTTAAAAGTTTCTCAAAGTGGAAAAGAGCTAAAACATTTATTTGCATCAAAATTATACATTTTAATTTACAGGCCCTTCCAGCATTAACTAAAAAACACAAACAAAAAATCCCTGCAACAAGAGGAGAGTCCGGCTGATGAAAAAAATAGTCTGGACTGAAGAATGTGACCTTTCCTGCCAGTGTTTGGCCTAAAAATCACAGTATGATCGAGTAGCTGGTCCCATGCTGTAAAGGAAGTTGTCACTAATGCTGTGAGAGGAAAAGAAAAAAAGCTTTTTTAAAAAGTCTTATGAATATATGGCCATATACTCATAAAAAGTTGACTAAAAAGAAAGCCCGTGAAGGAGCCACTGTCACTCAGTCACTCAGGAGGGGACGCTCAAACAAATGTATTTAGTCAAGTCTTGTTGAGGGAAATATGAGGGGGTGGGGTCTGCTGGCTGGCTTTTAAAACAAGTGCATGTTCCACTTGGAGGGTCGAGCGCTCAGTCAGTGCTTGTTGTTGGTCTCCTCCTGGCCTGAGCTAGAGATGGCGTTCTGGGGTTGGCTGGAGCCCGAGCCCAGGCCGTACAATCTCCCACAATACTTTGCATCGTCGATGTTGTCTTCGAAGAAAAGCTGCACAAAAATAATAAAGTTTCACTGAAAATTGATCCTTTTTTCCAACACTGCACATATTTAAAGTCAATGTAGCAGCAGCAGTTTTTGCACCAAGCAAAGAAATTTTACATTTCCTTAGTCTTAAATATTTTGATTTCCATCAGTCTAAATTAAACACTAACAAAAGATTTTAATAGTTTTAGCACAAAGGATCCACTTACAAGTGGAAAGTAGTAATTTTTAAAAGAATAATATGGAATAATGCTGAGAGAAAACGGAGTTGAAAGAGCCTGTCTGAATTATGCTACATTTCATTTTGAAACAGGACTTGAGGATTCGTTTTTAAACAGTGATTAACAGTATATAAACCAACAGGCTGTCTGGATTCACAAATGTGCTAAAAAGAGTATCTTTGTCTAGTAAATAACATTTAAATATTTTAAAAGTAGTAAATTACTTTAAATAACTTTACTATCTGATCTTCTGGTTCAATATATCATAAAGAAAAAGTGCACTGATGAGAGACACTTAACAGTAAACTGTGTACTGGGTGAAGTACTGAGTATACTTTCCAGTAATTCAAAGATAAAAAGCATACACGAGCGTTTCATAATGCTGCAGATATCACAGTAAGTTTTAACAAAGATCAAACTGGTATTAGTGTCAGCGTACCTCCTTCATCCTAAAGAAAGCCATGCCTGTGAGCAGCGAGTCTGATCCAGCCTGATGTTGCCGTCCAATTCTCTTCAGCTCCAATTGGTCTGCCACTTCCTGCAGCCCTCCCTGCGGACACACAGCAGTCAGATGTCTGTCAAAACTCAACACGACTTGATCTGACAGATGTCTTCTATTTAAAAGTCTAGCTGGAGCACTAACTCAGCAGCAGTGAGTTTATACTCAGGCTTTACCTTCAGGTTCTTGCAGCTTTTCATCAAGTACTTGACGTCATAGATTGCTGGGAAAAACAAGTTGAGGATCTGAAAGAAGTCATGTTCCTCCTCGGGAAGCCGTGCATCTGTCAGAAGCTTCACCAGGTAGCCAAAGTCATACCCACTGAGGAACAAAAGACAGGCGGATTCAGCTCAGGACAGCTGGTTTACACTTAGAATTCTGAGTTCAAAGAATCAGTGTTCTCTGCAGGAATTAGCCAATTCTTTTCAAAATGATTTCCCCATTTCCTAAAATGACACTGAGAAATTTGGTGGACTATGTTTTGGGGTATATAGGAGATGTCTAGACATATCAGGGTTAGCCCAACTTATAACACCAAGCACATCGTTGACACGTTTGAAATACACGTCATCGTTTTTCAATGCCTCCACCACTCTCCACACCGTGTGTGTGGTGGGACAACAAAGGGGTGGATTTGTGGGCTTCCTGCAACAGCATGAGTGAAATTACTGTAATAACCACATGTTGGCAGTGAAGCGCAAATTCTCAGCTCTCAGAAACGATTTGAATTTTTCCGATAGGACAAACCGTCGCACAATTACAGTAATGCAAACTGCACTTGCACAAACAGGTGGCAACGATACACTCGGTAAAGGGTTCCCTTCCTTTAGCTTGCTGCTTCTCTGGAACATTAAAATTATTCCTGAGGATTTAGATCCCGGTGCTCATGGTCGAACTACACCTAATTCCTCCAAACTTCCTGCTCTTTGAGTAAAGTTCCTGTGATGGAAACAAGGCTAAAAATGACAGAATACAAATACAACACAACCTGTAAAAGACCTCAAAGATGCTGAAATATAAACACAGAAATCTCTTTAAAAATGTTTTAGTTCTTTTAGCGCTCCATGTGCTCATCTTCATTTATGGTTTTGAAAAGGTGCGCAGGAAAGCAAAAGTACACTTTGATTTTTTGCTAGAATGAAGTGTTTTTATTTTATTGACACTGAAGGTGGTGTAGAGCAGAGCTGTCTGAACTCATGTTGGCAACGCAAACAAACGACTGACCTGTGGAAGGAAAGCCACTTGACGTTTTCACACAGCACCAGACCGGACGTCATGAGCAGCTCAGCGAAGTAGAGCGTGTCGATCCCCTCTTCTTCATGTTTTTTGAACTGGAGGCCAGAGTTCTGAAGGAGGTCTATGGAGTCCTGTGAGTACATGTCTTCTCTGTAAGGACAAGAGGGGGAAAAGACATTTAGTCAGTGAAACCACAGCCTGTTAAAAAAAAAGATGGCTGTAACGTCAGGGTCTGAAAAATGCTTTAAACCTGCATTTTTTCTGATGACCTGCAGGGGGTGATTCCTGTGTTTGCAAAAAGACCTCTGGTTATATAGAAAATATAAAATCTTGGATTATATTCTTTAAAATCATTCTATTTCTATCTTCATCTTGTGCTATAATGTAAGAGTAGTCGTCAAAGCATTTCACTGCTAGTCGTACCCTGTATGACCAAGCATGTGACAAATAAGCAGATTTTTTTTTTAATGTCCCTTTGGCTCCTTTGCTCTTTGACATCCTGATGAATTCATGGTGTCAGTTACTATTTCAAGCCTTACTGAATATAACATGATGCTTGTTTTAAATCATCAAAGAGGGCCCTAAAGCAGGGTATGACCGACAAATTGCTAGCCTGCAAGCATTAAATTCTCAGCTTGACCCTTCACTACAGGACTTTCTAACTAGTGGGTGCTGTAAAGTCCATGTTTTACATACAATCTATGAGTGCAACTATCAACTTATAATTGCTCCAAGATAATTTCAACTTGGGTTCCAAAAAATGCAGCCTTATAGAGGGAGTTCAATTTTTTTTTTTTACATATTGGAGCAGCAGATGATTAGGTTAGCCATTCGTCTTTATATTAGGTCACAGTCATTACACTAAAACTTTTAGATGGCTGCAACACAACAAAAAAAACAAAGACTCTGAACAGAGTCCACCTACGTGAGGTTAAACTTGAAGTTAAACTGCCACGTTGTTGTGCCAGGGGGATAATCCCCGTCCTCATTCATGAACGTGAGCCCGAGCTGGATGATCTTCAGGAGGTCAACATTGCACCTCAGCAGCTGATACTGGTAATCCACCGTGCTCCGAAACTCGCCAATCGGTCGGACTACCACTCCGGGGAATTCTGTGTCCTGGTGAAAGACATGATGTTAGTGTTTGTTTACAGTTTTTCTTCACTCAAAAATCATGTGAGAAAGTGTGTGAGTAGTGAAACAGTGAAATGAAGGATTGTAAGGTAAAGCCAATGATAGAATCTCTTTAAAGAGTGAATTTTACAGTTAAATGTGGAAATGATATTTCACATCAATTTTTAACCATTTCTCTCACATTTTTTTCAATTTCCATCAATAAACTGAGATTTTGAGAAAAAATGAATAAATAAAAGGAAAAAAGATACTAACAAAGCAGGTTTCAAGCTCAATCAATCAAAGTAGGGCTGCAACGATTCATCGACGTAATCGATGACGTCGACTACAAAAATTTGTCGACGTAAAATTTCAGCGTC
>JAVDPK010000205.1:422407-436482 GCA_034780415.1 Cichlasoma orientale
AGCCATCACAAGTTTGTCTGTCTGTATCTGGAAGTCCCACAGGATCTTAGCTCTGTTGTTCTCAACCACCCTTGGGGACAAGATGCTAGCAGGCAGGGCATACATGGAACGCCATAACCAAGCGGCCGGCACATATACAAGAACATCTGTGCTGAGTATGACCTGGAAGGCCCGAGGTCAAAATGGGATATGCCCGCACGGGTGGTTGAGAATGACAGAGCTAAGATGCTGTGGGGTGTAGGAAGGCGAGGAGGGCGTGGTACCAGCGGGGAGAGCAGCACACCTGGTGTGTGGTGACTAATTATGCTCTCTACCTTATAGTAGCGGCAGGGTCAGAGGAGTGGTGGGTTGCTGCTGGGAAAAGTGTTGGAGTCCCCTTTGAGTTTGCACATACTGTAAAAAAAAAAAGCATGTGTGGCAAGAAAGTTATCTTGTTGGAAGCAGCCATCAGAAGATGGGTACACTGTGTCCATAAAGGGATGGACATGGTCAGCAACAATACTCAGCCTGTACTGTTTAACTGATGCTGTTTAACTGATGCTCAGTTGGTACTCAGGAGTCCAAAATACCCCCCCCCCCCTCCATTATATCACCACCATCACCCTGAACTGTTGTTACAAGGCAGGATGGAGCCATGCTTCCATGCTTTATACCAAATCCTGACACTACCACCTGAATGTCAGGTGAATTTAAGACTCTTCAGACCAGGAAATGTTTTTCCAATCTTCTGTTGTCCAATTCTGGTGAGCCTGTGTGAACTGTAGCCTCAGTTTCCTGTTCTGTGCTCACAGGAGTGGCATCAGGTGTGATCTTCTGCTGCTGTAGCGCATCTGCTTCAAGCTTTGACGTTTTGTGTGCTCAGAGATGCGCTTGTGCATACCTTTGTTGTATTGAGTGGTTATTTCTGTTGCAGTTGCATTCCTATAATCTCAAAGCAGTCTGGCCATTCTCCGCTGACCTCTGGCATCAGCAAAGCATTTTCCCCCAGAGAACACTCCTTGGATATTTTCTCTTTTTTGGCCCATTCTCTATAAATTCTCGAGATGGTGCGAGAAAATCCCAGAAGATCAACATTTTCTGAAATACTCAGAATAGCCTCCCTGCCACTAAAAAAACATATCACGTTAAAGGTCACTTAAATCACCTTTCTCAGTTTGAACTTCAGCAGGTCATCCTGACCTTGTCCATATCTCTAAATCCATATCTATATATACATATAGATATAGAGTTGCTGCCATGTGATTGCCTGATTAGATATCTGAACACGTGTGCATACATACTATATGTATCAAATTTAACTGTGTGAATCTCGAACATGGCAAGTTGTGCATTTGTTGGAAAACATAAAAAAAAGCAAACAAAACTAAATGAAAACAACATGTAATTACAAAGCTGCAAAACAGGGGAAGAAAACTGTTAGCTAGCTAACTAGCACTAGTATTAATGTTGATAATGTTTTCATGCAGGAAGACAGTGTTAGGTTATTTGGTAATTCACAAATTGGCAGTTAGTTTGTAAAGTTCTTAAAGTGTACAGAATAAAAGTGCTTCGAGTGGTCGTCAAGACTAGAAAAGCAGCATTTACCTCCTACCAATTCTTTCTGCTATGTAGCCAAAAAGATGACCAGTGAGAGTGAGAAGTGCACACCATTCCACACTCAGATTATTTGCACCATTGAGAGAGGATCTCAGGGCATGTAGCCATACCTAATGCACTTCGCTCCATCTTGCAAGTGTAAATAAGACAATAGTAAATAGTATTTTCTGTCACTTTTGTTAATTTTTTCCTGTGATGAAGCACATTTTAGCCACTTTTTAAACAAAGGCTGCATAAATGAAGCTTTCATATATAGGCTAGTTTTAAAGAGTTTTCTAGTTCTCACTTTCACACAACGCACCCTGAACGCAGGCCAAATGTCTAAATTTTCACCCCCCCCCCCCCCCCCAAAAAAAAAAAAAAATCTGGAGTTTTGAAAGCTTGGTGATGGAGCCCAGCAAATGTGGTAACAAAGGGAAGGGGGAACTGGTATCTGACCCGAATCTCTGCAGGGTCTCGCTGCTGCAAACCACACAGCTGTCAAAGACTAATGGGAAATAATGGCTGAAGCAACATCATGGCAGCTCACTGGGGACTGAGGTGAAGGTATTGGGGTCACGTCTTCCAATGTCTCCTTGTATTCTTTGACAGATACAATCTGCACAGACTGAAAACATCTCGAGGGAACATATGAAAGTGCCGAGTGATGACGCTGGCCGAATGAAGGTCGCGCCGAGAGAAGTCAGCGGGACTGATTGTGTGCCCGTGAAACTTTCAGGGAGTTGTAGGTCAGTCTCCTGTAGGGCTATGCACCACTGCGCCATAAGACTGACATGGAACAAACTTCTGGGTTCGTCTGAGAGATCATTCCTCTGCCATTTTTCCTTCCTTGATACAGAACGTAATGTGCTCAGGGACAGATGCAAAGGAGAATAACTTTATTTTTTCTATAATTTCTGAAGTATTTTCTAAAAAATGTTTGAAAGTTAAAGAAAGAAATACAATCACCCAGTCTTATAATTCATTGGTAGCTTTGTCTATTACCCATTTGGTGCATAGGGAAATAAAATAATGAACACAAAAAGAAAAAGAGATCAAAAGAGTGCATCCTGACTTCAGTCACAGGCGTGAGTGTTTGACATTGTAATTAAGACAAAAATAACCAAAAAAAAAAAAAAAAAGCTTTTAGGTATTATTAATCACACAACCTGTAAGTTGAAAAAATGCAATAAAAATAAAAATAAAAGCAGGGTACTTCCACCATTTTGCTCTCCACACTTTTGTCGTTGCACTGGGTGCAATTTGATTCCCAAAAGCAGCAAATATAGCTGCTTGCAGCCTATAATTTCTTGCATTATGTGAGTCTTTCCAAGTCAGTACTTAAGTGCATTAAATTATAGCTCTGTGTGGTGTAGAAATAACCACAGAGGTCTGTTCCTTTCCATTATCATTTTTCAAATCAGCAAAGGTAATAATTTTTGTGACGCCTGTTCTAGTTTACAATTTAAAAGTAGCCAACAGCTTTATTTTACAGGTCATGTGACTATTTTTGCACTCACCCAACAGGCAAAATTAACAGGTTTCACATCCTCAGAGTTAAATATATTGAAATGTAATCAGTGTTTGATCTTTGTCGCCTTAATTTTTCTCATTCAAATATAGAAATTCCACAAATGAGGTTTGCAGATTGTTTAGAGACACAAAGACAATAAACTTTATTGTCATAGAGTGGTTGTAGAAGTGAGGCGTCGCTATCGGCGAATATACATTTATTTCTGTTTTCCTCTTTTTGTGTGGAACACAACAGGAAATCAGCCATTGGCATCCAAAACAAGGCAGCAGAAATGACCTGGAACAGGTTTGGAAACGATTGTGGACTTGCTTAAAAGAACCTGACACTTGTTTGGAGACGTGCTGCAAACAGTTGATTTAACTTCAGCCTGTCATGGACCAGTCCTGAATTTCCTGGAAACCCAAAGTGTGTTTTGAACTGGGCTCTATGTTGTTTTTAGGGTTTCCTCATAATTCACACAAATACATGGCATTACTGGTCAGGAATATGTAAGCAAAATATTTTTTTTTCTTTTTCTTTCACTCTCTTTTTTTTTTAAGTTGGAAGAGTGTCTGAATAAAAGTAAAACTGAGTTCTGTGCAGTAGAATTTAAATATGAATAATTTTCACTGGACGTCTCATGCAGGGATAACATGCCTGCAGGAAAAAGAGCTTTTTCTTAATTGCTTTAATGATTCACTCAAATTCATCTTCAGTTTTTAAACAACTTTATACAGATGATTGACTTGTGTAACCAACTGAGACGTCCCGTTGTATATTAAGTAACAGCAGTGATTTTAATACCTAGTTTTTGATTTTCATTTCATTTCCTTTGGCTCGACTCACCCCATGAAGATAACAACCAATTGCAATTTAGGAAGTCGTTTATGTGTTGCAGCCTTTTGTTGTTGTTGTTGTACATATTGTGTCCCGATGCTCTCACAGACAAACCTCACACTACACCAGCCCAGCTAAAAACATACCCTTATTAGGCCTGCAGTAACGACTCTCTGGGCTTGACTTGGCAGGGCAGGTAAATTAGATGACTTGGCCTTCTATACTCACCACATCTAGACTATGTGGCTGCTGGGCTAAAGATTGTTCCTCGGCACAGACTCGGGCAGATTTACTGAGTGGAAGACACACTATAAATATGCAATAATGAAACTTATGAAATATTTATTGACAATCTTTTTCTCAGACAGGTGGGATATGCTCCTCTGTGAAATAAGACTCTAGAATCTACTGGATGACATTACTGTAATGACTACGAGTTACTATTCAAGCCGCTGTTCAAATTGAGGGTTTTAGCTCAGGTTATATTAGCATAAATCAGCCTAAACCAAGCCTTCAGAGGCAGTCTCAGGCTGCAGAGTGTTCATTCAGGGCTTGCCAACATGGGCTCCACATAAGCTGCATGGCAATACCATTCTGTCATATTTAGGTCATAATAAATGGCAAGTCAATTATACAGTCTGTGCTTAGTCTTCAACGACATGACACATTACTATCGCAGAAATATATAAATTGTTGTTTGGATTTACGCTGTGATGTTTCACAATTTAAGCAGACTTTAAGGAAGTGATGGAGAAGTGACGCCACTAAAGTTTTAGAAGTGTAATATTTATCATGTGGGTTCTGTAGTCTATGGAAGACTAAGGCTGCCAAACTCTGTGAACGAATAAATAAACAAGTCTATTATTTTAGTTACTCTGTTAATTTTTTCATTGTATTCAGTTTCAAATTTAGTCATGTTGTACTTTCCCTTCACATTTCTCCCCTGTTTGGTTACACAAAACTCTCTTTTTTCTTTTTACATTTATTAATGTATTTTTGCTTCATTATGCAAACAAGAGGGAGGGGGTGGGAGCATCTGTAATTCATAGTGTGTCATGGACTCAAATTCAATGAGAAAGTTTAAAAAAGTATAAAAGTGCGATAACGAAGTGAAAAAAAAAGTAATCATGTATTTAATTAATTTTATTTTCTTATTGCTGTTTCAGTGCTCCACAGTACTGCAGAACATTACAGTTAAAAGTGAACAATAGCTTTGAGATTAAAAGGATGATTTTCGGTTTCAGTTTGCTTTGGTTTGGATACGCTCTGTCGAGCTTACAGTCTTACACACAGTGTAGTGAGGGGAGCAAAAAAAAAAACAAGCAAGATATCCTAAACATACAGACAAGGCAAATAGTGGGACGAGCTTTTCGTGGCCAAATGAGTCACATGACCATAATCAGATCCCGTGTTTCATGGCAACAGACCAAACTGAAGGCGGAGCCGCCGGAACAAACGCAACACACGAATATGGCTGTTATACAAGCCTGATGGCGCAACAGCAGGGAAGATATTCTGTGTATGCTGATATCTGCGTGTCACTGAATTCACATGTTGAGTACAAAAGAGCTCACACTGAAGGTTTAAATTTATAACTTCATCACTTACTTTTTTTTTTAAAGCTTTATCTCATGTGTTTTGGTCCCCCTGTTGCTGTTTACTACATTTCTACTCAGGTCAGATGTACTTGCGTACAGTACAGCTGACCTGAACATAAATTACATCAAATTAGAACAAATGGTCAGCACGTAATTACTTTCATTTTGTTATAATCTGAAAGGCTGGAGAGCAGAAAAATGTCAAAAATAATTACAAGCACATGATTGTTTGCCACAGCCAGCCAGGTGGGTTGCAAGACATTTGTGTGAAATTATATCATACTTAGTTTATGAATTCTCAAGTTACGGGAAAAAAGAAGTCACGGTTACCTTTAACCTCCCAAATCGAATTAGTCCACCCATGAACGTGTTTGTTTGGTTTTTCAAAGACAGACATAATCAGTTTCACTGTATTTATGCACCTGAACTAATGGACTAAACACAACTCTAGGCCATTTCCATTAAACATAAAGAACGGAATATTCCATTTCCTCCCAAAGTTTGAGCTAAATAAATCTTTCAAACTTTTTCTTTGAAAAGAAAAAAAGAAACTGTAGCCTTGCAAGACCGTTTGAGTGGACTCATGCAGTGAAGACGGCTGCAGATGAGAAGGAAACGAAGGCTGAGTTTTCGGATTAAAGGAGAGTACCCTTGTGTTACTCAGAGAGCAGAAAGAAAGCCGCCTTGTCCTCGTCTTACCCACGAGAAGTCCTGCCACTTTAATGGCTCACTTCGCCACCATCTACAGCCTTGTGTTCATTTCTCTGATGCTTCTGTTAAGCTCCCCCTGAGTGGCTGCTCTTGTATGACGCTGACAATTCATGTAATGTCTTATTTCATGTCCAGCTGCAAACCTAGGAGGCCACTGTCTGTTAGTGTCAATTCATTTATGTGGCAGTAGTCAGAACCGATTCACATGAATCATGCTGAATAGACCAGAACCACTCTCTAGTGCAGTGAAGTATCAGTCCGTTTTTCTTTCACACGGCACGTCAGATTTCTAGCAGTTAGGACGTTATTTTTACTTGAGGTTTTCATCTGACTCAGAGCTCCATTGACTTCCCGAATGAGGAAAAATCATACCCTCAAAACTCAAATGGATCTTGGCAAGGATGGAGCGACCGTCTCATCTGCTGTAATGGCTTTATTTTATCGTTTTGCGTCTCGCAGTTGAATGGTGCCGCAGACAAATGCTGTCAGTGCGTGTTTGTTCATTTGGCAGCACTTTTAACACACTGAGTTTTTCAGGAAGCCTTTATACAAGAAGAAACGCCACATGGGAGCAACAGCTTGTGTAAACAAAATCTTAAGCAAAACTACCCACCCGTAAATAACAGACAGCCTCAAACTCATTCACACACACACACACACACACACACACACACACACACACACACACACACACACACACACACACACACACACACACGCATATTCCCAACACAAGCAAGTTTCCTTTGCCCTCCACCTCCTATGGTGCTTCACAAGAAAAGCACTTTCTTAAAAAACCTCCTACGGGAGGTCTCTTGCATCTTCACACTACAGGTTTCGATATCATTAACAGACAACTAAGCTGCTGAGAGAAAACCAATTAGGAGTCTGGATATGCCAGTGTAATGGAGAGACAAGACAACTTACTTCAAGCTGTGAAAGCCTGGCGATAGTGTAGTGGAGTAATTTCAACAGTAACACCTATCCAGATTCTTAGAGAAATCTGCCACCAGAAAATGTGCACAGAGATGCTGATATAGCTGAATGTTGTATACGTCCAAGGCAAATTTGCACGGTTTGCAAAGGAAGATTTCAGACACGTGAAAAATGACATAAAGGCTGCACTTTAACTTTCAATGGTTGGTATTTTACAAGCTAATAAAATGGCAGTTCATGGGCATTTCTGAGGGCAGCACATTAGGCTGCCCTCAGAGGTGAATTAGTCCCCACAGACGCCCAATTAATTTGTCCAAATATGGCAAAGTTAAAAAAGATTTACAGCCTTGTACAAAAAACAAAGAAAAAAATGTCTTGGTCTCTGTAGCCAATTTCTCCATGTGTAAAAAAATGTTCAAGGGTGATCATTTCTAGATAACAGATTTAAATTTGAATTAAAGCTTAAAGTTTGCACTTTCAGGGGTGTGGCCTTTTTGAGTGACAGGTGGCTAAAGGCAGGTGTTTGTAGCTGCCGGGTGTCTGCTAGGTTTCACCTCAGCTAAGTTACTGGACCGGACCTCTTTGCTAACCCAGTTACTGTATCTGGAATAATATAAGAATAATAATAATATGGATTATTTAATGGCAACTGTGAGAATATCCTGTCCAAGAAGTTTTAACTATTTTTGGTTGCTAAAATTCTTGCATATTATTTGTATGTTACTTGGCACTAATCAGCAGGTATCTGTGTCTGTTTACTGTACCTATACAACCTATGGATGCACCAGACAATGCTTGCTAGTGTCAGCTGCTCTTCACCCTCTTTTCTGAATACGGTCACTTCTGGCACGAGGTGAAGGCTTTAATACAGAAGTCCACAAATGGATGTCATCATAGTGGCTACATCCCTTTTTTCACATAGTCTACAATATTTTAGAACATTTTTTGCTGAAAAAAAAGAATCTTTTTCCAAGCGTCATATCAACTGAATGCAACACCTGCTCTCACAGGCAGACACTTTTTGTCTATAAATTATGGTAACACATGCTGAAAGACTTTGTTGTTAGATTGTTGGTCAACAGTTTAAGCAGAGGAACTGAGCCAGGTTCATTGTTCTCTCTGTGCCAGCCCCTCTGTGCTTCTGCATCACTCCCATTCATCCAATCACAGCGTGCGACTTCGTGTCGAGGGAGACTCAGACGCTCTCCTGCAGAGTCCTCTGCTCCTGCGTCATTCATGTGTCCATGGCCTCTAAAGCAAAACTTTCTGAAAAGACTGAGTCATGACATATTCATGGAGTGAAATCTCTTCTAGTTGACCTTCTCTGTGTCTAATAAGGAGGCACAAGAAAAAATCCTACACCAACTCTGTGTTAACTCTCAGGTCATCTCAAGCTGCTTTATACTGTAGTTTTAAAAATCCTACAATAATAGAGAGAAAACCACCAATGAGCCCCTGTTAGCAAGCACTTGGCAACAGTAGGAGGGAAAAACTCCCTTTTAACAGGAAGAAACCTCCAGCAGATCCAGGCTCAGGGAGGGGCAGTCATCTGCTATGAGTGGCTGGGGGTGTTGAGAGGGAGACAGGACAAAAGACACACTGTGGATCTTTTTAAATCAAACTGCTTTATGGTACTCTCAGTTTTAACCATACATATCATAGACAACCACACGTAGTTCATTTTGTTACTTTATTTCTTCTCAAGGTTTACCTCAGCAAGGAAAATCATAGACTGTATATACATGGAGCGAAAGTGATTGGTTTCTGGACTCCACACTTTGACTTTTGTTGTTTGTTTGGAACCAAAAGTGTCATGGTCCCTGGACTTTGGACCCTGCGTTTTGAGTTTTCCAAGTTATTTTACTTTTGGATTGTGAGAATGATTTATGTTTAGGGTTTGTTCCTTGTCCCTTTGGTATATGTGGTTGTCAGCCTCTTTATTAATTATTATTACCCTCCCAGTAGCCTGTTGGTATTTTGCTAAAGTATTTATTAAAGCCCTGCATTTTAGGTTATCCTTGGTTAGTCAGTATTTAGTTCCAGGCTATTCAATTGTTGTATTTTCCCTTGTGTTTTCAAGTTTGTTTATTTCATGTTTTGTATCTGTTCTTATGGGATGTTTTATTGCCTCATTATTTGGGTCTGATCTTCCTACCGATCATATGTGGAGAAGCCATTCATAGAGACCAAAATCATTTTTGTACCAGGCTGTAAACTTTTAATTGCTGTGGAGTTGGAGTCTGTGGGGAGTGACTCACTTTTGGCTTGATTGGACACTTCAGGAGCTGCACTTCCACTTTGGCTTCATTTTTCTACCCCCAGAAGTTGCCACTTGAGGAAAACTTAAAATGAACAATAATTGTCTTGCATGTAAGACAATTATTGTTCCAACTCACAACCAAACAAAATGAAAGAAGACCTTCGCACCTGCGCGGTTATTTACACTCAGGAAAAACTATTTTCCTAAATGTGTTTGTCAATTTACCCCAAAATCTCTGAAGAGCTTCTGGAGAGATTTAATCAAAAAAAAAAAATAGATCAAATGTAATGTAAAAATAAATCAAAATTATTCTATCCCAACGTGACAGTACTACTTCTGTCTCGTCCTGTCTTATATTTATACAATAACTGTTGAGTGCAAGATTTAAAGCACGAGCGGAGAAACTTTAAATTATAGAAACTCTACATGGATCTTTGAGGTCTTTGTGAAAAAGAAGTACAGAACCAGCCCGTCTGCTCACCTGCAGCACCGAAGGCTCTGTTGTCTTCGCACCTCGTGCCGACATGCAGTCAAACTTGTTTTAGTACAACCGCCTACAAGTATGTTCCAGTGTATTTGTTGCACACCGTGTTTAAAGTGATCCTAATATGCCAAAGACCTCTTCTTTGCTTCTCACTAACTCCCATACTGATGTGTTTTATATTGATTTCCTGACCAACTGGGTTTCCTTCTCTTCTCAGTCTGTGAGCATCCTGTGAGTCAGTTAATGGTGCGTTACTAACTCCGGCCCAGTCATCCTTTACATGCTGCTCTCACAAGAACCCCTTCACCCTGAATATCCATCACTGCTGGACTGTATAGTAGCAGCAGGCCCCGCTCATAACACATTTATGAATGCGGCCCGAGGGAGGCTCGTGCTCTGAATACCAATATGTGGTTCAGATGTTGCATTTTTTATCCGTTTAGCATTTTTCCTCATTTTTTATTTTTTTTGTTGTGATATGAATTAAATTACATCCATGAAATTTCCTACTGACAGCTGCTAGTGAGGTACAAGCTATAATATTTCTTTATAAAGCTGACCTCAGGAGTAGCAGCAGTTAAAAAACAAACTCCAATTTAAACAACCATCCCAGTGATGAAACCCTCAGCGTGTGCTGATAGTTTAAGAGGGGTGAAGTTTGTGGTAAAGTGAATCTGAACTGGATAAAGGTGAAGATGCTTGTTGGTGCTGTATTGAGAGCAAAAATGGGTAAATCTAATATATAAACAGATTCCTATTATGAATATGCAAGATTTTTGGTACTGGAAGCTTTTTGGTTTCTGTTTGTAGTCTGCTTGAAGCTCAGAGTGCTGTTAACTAATCATGTTTGAGCAGGCTCTGGTTGCATCCAGGAAAAAGGTCTCTGCTGAGGGCAAAAGAGGGAACACATCTGCCAATATGCCATCCTATAAAAATAGCAATTGTCTGCATTCATAAATGCAACAGGCCAGAATATGTGTTACCCACTATGCAGATATCTGCTGGATACACCAGAAGCACCAAAATATTGGCAGTTGTCCGCAGACTGTAGCTGGTGGGTTCCCAGATTGGGCAAAGTCAGAATTCTGCAATTTTAGCAAGTCTTTCCAAAACTCTGCACAAGAAAATGTTATTTTCACAGCTTCTGGTTTTGATTTGACCCCTTGGAGCATATGCAAACATTATGAACATTACAAGTTTCTCACGAAGCTGATTTTCTTTGTTCAAAAGTTGATTTTTCTCTGTTTGGATTCAGCCAGTCACAGTAAGTGATAAAAGCTACAAGCTAGTTTTTTATAAGTTTCATAGCAGCTCTCTCTTTCTTTCGTTCTTTTGGATAAAACCATTGAACTCCATGAAGTCCATGGAGGTAAACATGCTTTATTGGCATGACAGTCTTTAAAAACAAGAGTGCCAAATCACCAAAGCACAATTTAGTGAAATTAAAGAATTCAATTTTTTAATTAAAATTTTTTTTTTAAATGAGCTTATGCTCTTAACAGCCAACCACACCCATTCTTGGACTCTACTAGAGTAGCTTTGCGTGACTCACAGTTCAAAATAGTTCTTATTTGTCTTTGTGCAACCCCTCTGTTCATCCATTGCCTGAAACAAGTTGTTTTAACTCCATTCCCTTTCCAACTTTCTTGTGATTGGCTGTTCCTCATAAATGGGTTGAATATGAGGTGATGTGGTCCCATCAAGAGCTAAGTGCTTGAGATGACCAAATGAAGGATATTTCCCACTCACTGATGTCATACAAATCCAAGAGTAGAACGGTTTCACAGTCTGAAATCTGAGCTTTTGGCTTATAAGGATTACAAACCACACCCCTTTCAAAATGTCTGAACTTTTAACTGGAAAACTGTCCCTCAACTTAATGTAACTGAGCCCACTGTGGTGTTTGAAAAGGTATTTCAAGTAAGTTTGCGTCCAATTAAATTATGACAGTCCATTAGAGCAATCCATGTATTCCACAGACACACAGTAAGAAATAAGAAGAAAAATCTGTTAGCTCAGAAGCCTACAGCCCATTAAATTACTTCATCTGTCTACTTCTCAGTGTGAAATTAAAATATAGAAAACAGAAATGTTATTGTTACACACCGAGCAACAGGGTTGTTGTGACCTGGAGAATGTTAACAAAAACCACAGTGCGCATCTGTTCCCACGTCAAAAATACAATATCCGTATTTCTCTTTGAAGGCTGAATGAATCTCACTGCTCCTGTTGTGTAATCCCTCTTCAGTTTGGATTGGTCTTCAAAACGAGCAGCTATGTGAGGTCATAATGAACCGCTGTACTTCAGCTATGTAAGATGGTGCTCAAAACTTGATTGCATCAGCAAAAGAAAAAAAAAAACTGAAGGAAAAACACCAATGACAGGACTACAGAGGACTGCAAATCTATTCTGTCATGTCAACTTTTCCTGTGTATTACTTCTCTCTCCATAAAAGTGAATCTTTTCATCATTATCTTGGAATTAAATTGTTCCTCAAGGAGCCCTTACCCTTTCCAGTGTTATGTAGATGTCAGCTATATTAAAAATGACACTAATGAGGCTCTGTGCCCTAAACAGATTGTTCTTAATAGCAAATATGTATGCCGAAGCTCTTTATAAATCAAGGATAATGTCCTTAACAGAGCGTCTGTTTCAAAAGGCTGTAGGCAACCTGTGGTTGAAGGGACTGTAGTTCTGTCTTTGTGTGGCTCTGACTTAATCAGAATGGGTGAATTCTGCTTTGATCAGATGATGTGGCATTTCTTTTTAGATCCACATCAGATGTGTCAGTTTAAACAGCAATATGGCTGTGATGAACAAAAGCCAACGCTGAGCAAAGGCAAAATCTTTTGATCATACAATTTGCTTTTTTCACAGTCACGGACATGACAAGCATTTGCATGTGGAAAATTCCCCTTGACAGGGCCTGTGACAAGACAACCTATTCTTTAAAAGGTGAAGCAAGTGTTCACAGCGCAGCTATTATCATCCTACAAATGCTTAATTATGCATGAGCTACAACGCACCACAAACTTCCCATTTAAAGAAAATGTGCCGAACAGTAACTGCACAAAACCACGTGTTACCTCTGCTATGCCAATGACAAAAAATATATTTATAATGAGAACACATAAAGGGGAAACAGCCTGTATTCACACCAAATAATGCACCATTGTTACAGTTGTGACATGGCAAAACAATAAAGTATCACACAGTCCAATGAAAGGTCAGTCCTTGTTGGATTATAAATGACTAAACAAAAGAACAAAGAAAATCTCAATTTGGATAGTTTGAGTAGGTATTCAGTTTTTTTGCTCAGGATTCGGACATTCCTTTTTTAAATATATGCAATTCAGAAGCATATACCTCTCAGCTTGAATGACTGATATCCCCCTCTCACTCACCTCACTGTTGCAGCTTTGCTGCTTGTCTGCAGCTTTTCATATCCAATTTAGTTGTGAAAAACGGGCCTCGTAAAGAATCTATGGACGTTGCTGCTCCACAACAAAAGTCTTGCTCTACCGCAGTAGACACGACTCTCTCACTTCTGAGTTCAACAGAGATCAGCACACAGACAGGCTGAACACTGTAAGGGATAAAAGAGCGGGGACATTGATTTCTAAGCTTGACCAACTTTAAATGCGAAAATTGCAACAAAAAACAAGCTAACTGTTATGTTTAATTTGTGTTTATGGTTTATGGTTGGATTAGACCAGTGTTTCCCAAATGGTGTACCAAGGCACACTGATATGCCTTGGAATTTTGTATTTTCCAAACATTATCAATGTAACTGCACAACAATGGAATACATGAAATTAGTCCATATCAAATGCAATGGCTGACACAAGAACAGGATGGCATCTGTAACGAGGTAAAACATGTGATCACTTTGTTGAAGAAAGCTACACCGAACCACCTGAAGAAAGCTGTCACACAAAAGCTGCCTGTCTTAAGGCTTTAGCTGGAGATGTCAATGGGTTTCAGCATGCGCGCGTCATTGGTTGGGACAAGTTAACCAATCTATGGTGCTAAAGGTACAGCGGATGCACATAGATGCTGAGTGAAACTAGAGTGTCGTGTCCGGTCTGGGTTTCCCCTCTTACCTTTTTGCCGAGGTTCCGAATCCGGTTGAAAGATATTGACAATTAAATCCATTTTTA
>JAVDPK010000205.1:447902-460428 GCA_034780415.1 Cichlasoma orientale
TGTCTATAGAGAGTCTGTGTGTATATATATATATATATATATATATATATATATATATATATATATACAGACTGTATATAGACACCAGGATCTATATATATATATATATATATACACTAAGTCTGTATTGACTTAGTCTCCCTCTGCTCTTTGTTGCGTTGTCTCCTCATGGTGGCGTGTTTGTCTGTTCCTTATTTGTCCTGAAGATTAGTGCTTTGGATTATTTGCCCCAGGTTCTGCTTCTGGGTGGATTTTTGTATTTTGCTGTTGAACAGGGCAATAAAGCAATCTAAAGTGTATCTGCAGAGTCCTGCATTTTGGCTCCAGACCTTGTTGGTGAGGCTGGGGAGTTTTCGTTGGGATAGGATATGTTGCCCACAAGCGGAACTAAGATGGTTAGAAATGTTGTAGGTGGCTGAGGTGGCTGCTAACAAAGGGTTAGCATGAAGGGCAGTCAATGGCTTTTTTCGTTTTCAAGTTGTTGTAGGCAACAGATGACTTTCTTCTTTTAGCTGCTTGTGGGGTCTCGCCTTATGACCTCATAAGTATTGCTGTCACTGAGGAGTGTAATAATTTTGGTGTGATAATCAGTTGAGTTTAATTTTTTAATTTTTTTTTCAAGCTCTTCAGACTACCATGACCTGGATGACTGAGGACCTACACAGATACATTCAGTAGCATTAAGACCTTAATTCATTTATCTTCACACAAAATTTATTTGCTAAACATTTTCTGGTTTTGGCTGTGTGGTTTATGAGCCCTATAATATCCCTCTCTAGTAATAAAAGGGAGCTGTGTTTTGCTGCCATGGAAAGCTATCATGTATGACAACAGCTGCTTCAGGCTCCACATCAAATTATTATCTGGCTGATCTGACCTGCTGGCTGCTTTGTACATTACAGAGGTAACAACTGCACTATATTCAGTTATGCAGAGTAAACAAATTCCTGGAAAACAAGCAGTGCACAGGAACAGCTCTGACCCGACTTTTATATGTATGTTGTTTGAAATCAATTTTTGATGGAAGCACCTTCCCTGTGAGGAGAGAACAAATGCTCACAATGCTTTATCGTAGAAAAAAATGTATATTTATATAAAGACATACATGTGCATTGGTAGTTCTGAGTTTGACCAACAGTGACATCGAGGCGGCTTTATATAATGTGTATGATCCAGCCTAAACCAAACAGCATGACACACGTGCATTTCTGCTGATCCTATGTGCGGTCCATATACTAATAAGAGTTCAGTTTAAAAAGACTTATTAGGCTAAGTATTTATTGTTGTGTTTGATGTTTTGTTAATTTAAACATTATTTGTTGAGATATATTTCTGTGCTGCCAGTGACTGATATACAGTTGTGATCATCAAATGTGGTCATCAAATATCGGGGTGGCTGTGACTCGGGAGGTCATCTACTAATCGGTTGGTGGTTTGATCCCTGGCTGCTCCAGTCTGCATGCCAAAGTATCCTTGGGCAAGATACTGAACCCCAAGTTGCTCCTGATGTGTTCAATGGAGTGTGATTGAGTGTATGAATGTTAGATGGAAAACAGGGTCGATCCTTTCACTCCACGTACAGCATTGTAAAGCTGGTTATACTGAACCTACATACAGTAGTTTATATCCATGTTTGGAAGCATGTTAATTTTTCTTCTTCTCTTCCTTTTGTTGGCATATGGCTGTGTTTCTTGGCCCTTGTCTGTTGTGTATCAAGTTGCCATGAACCCACGCACTCGATGCACCCGTTCACCCGTACTACGCTCAACCATCGACAGGTTACCAATCAATTGTGGTTTAGCCATGCGTCATACTAGAAGTTCACAAAATGATCGCAATTAATTATCAAACGTGCTCTCACAAAGACCAACTCATGAATCATTGTTATTTGGATTTGACTATTGGTCTGACCTTTAATATGCTGATAATTGCTAATAGAATAAATGGCTCTTTGAAGGACTTATTCCCTCGTAACCATGAGCTAACCAGTGTGAAAAAAAAGCAGGACCGATCATCATCCCTTGTAGTTTGAAAACTAGAATCAAGTTCAGTGATTAGACAGATGTTGTAATGTTAAAGTGTTTTTCTTCCTTCCAGCAGTGGCACTGATTATGTAGAGGAGAGCCATGAGCCTTGCTGCCGATACAACTCATTTAATAGCACACTCTATGCTTTCATGGCCCCATTTAGATGATTGATTCTGGGCATCTCAACCGGCTCAGCTATGTATTAGTGATGAATGGCACAGTGATTTAATGTTCTCTTGTGGAGGCACTTGGCAATCAGTTTGTTCTGTAAACAACACAACACCTGTATTCTAATACTCTTTCCATCAAGACAAAAGAACAGTGAATGTCAAAATAAACATAATTTCACAGAGACAAATTGTCTGTTTATGAATACTTCAAATCAATTTTCATGTTGTTTGCATAGATCTGGGCTTTTCCAAATATGCTTCCTACTCGCTTAAGTATTTTACTCATGGAATATAACATTCCTACTTATAGTATGCTATGCAACATTACATTTCATCTTTAATGTAACAATTTACGAGATTTATGGAAGGATTTTGCATTAATTAGCTTTAATTAAGTATCTCCTAATGTCAGGTATTTGTGGGTGAAATCTCTGCACGCTTGAAGGGGATTACTATAATCTTATCTGATCCAAATGTGATGCAATATAAAACACAAAACCCAGAGGGTACCATGACATCAAAGCTCCGTCCCCTTAGGCACAGTGCGCAGTTGTGCGATTCGTTGGTGAAGCACCACATTGGTCACTGTGTTGCATGGGCTGTCAACAAAATTTTTTGTATCATAACACATTCCTAAATGTAAAGGACAAAATAATTTGTCCTCTTTTTTCTGCCTTCTGTGCAGGCAGATGGATAAAATCCTCGGAGCAGAAATTCTGATGCAACAGTGCCGGGTGAGAGCTTAACATGGTGTTTGAAACCGTGGCTCATCTGCTGTCTGATTAGGATAAGACCCCCCCCCACACACACACACACTTACTGATTGTAAATAAGAGCACTGTGTGTGAGTGCACCTTTCTAACTGACTGGAGGAGTCAGCCAGCCACTGGACACTTTACTGTATATATTTAATGTAGTTCTCGACAGACTTACAAATATATTGTAGACTTTTAACCGTTAAGTTGTCTTTAATATATTGTCAGTTTAAGCTGCAAACCTTCACACCTTCATTGTGTCACAGCCACTGCAGCCATACACTGCTCCCTGCTGTTCTGACCCCTCCACCACCTACAAGCTCCCTAACTAGTTGCAAGGGGTTGCTGGCAGTCACTGTGAAATCGATATCTTAAGCCTCAGTCATGCAGGCTTAAAGACCTATCAGTGGTAACTGCCAGTCGCTAGGGGGGAAAAAAAGGTGTATTCCTCGACCAGTTGGCAAGAGGTTTGTATGGATTCCATAGTGTAGAAGACACTGACTTAGCTGCAAACAATACTTGGCGAGCAGTTGGCGAGGTTGTGACATTGTTATAAGGTAACTGGAAATGGAGATCATTCTTCAAAGTAAAAGCTGTATTTTTTGAAACACGTTGGTGTCAATGGTACAACTTTTATTGTGAAGGCAAACGGTCTCCATGCATTTGCATTGCACTTTTTTGCTGTAAAAAAATGATTTGAAATGTTAGTTGCCTGACTGGAATGAGGGACTGTGCTTGATTTTTATATTACTTTACTCTGACTTTCTGTTGATTGTTACTTGAGCTTATTCTTTAAAGTTTAAAAGCATTCACTCTTTTGAGATTAGAGCATTTCCAGGGCATTCACTACATCCAGTACATTTTTTTGCACTTATTTTAATAAAATAAAATGGCCAAACAGGCATACCGAGGTGCAAAAGTTCACCCAATAAAACGAAACTCAATAAAATGTCAGAAGAGCCACAGTGAAAAAAAACAAACAACAAAAAACAAGATGTTACATTTGGCTGAGGTGCAAAAGCTCAGCTCTTAAAGCTGAAAAAAAAAATCATGAAAGAAACGTCAGTAAATGATGACTAATCCTGACATTCTGATTGACTGTTTCTTTGTTTTCTGGCAAAATGAAGGCTTCACTGCAGTCACCTAGAATTTTAGGCCAGCATGTTGTATCTTGAGTAAGTGAATGAATAACGAGTCTATTGATTTTGCTCAATCATACTTATGTTTCCTCTAGCATCACTATCAGGCCTGCTTGCACAGATGCGTCAGACCCATTAATAAGTTTGAGAAATTTAACAAACACCTTCATGATTCAAAGACAATAAACATTTTCATTTTGAAAGGTTGAACTACCAACTTAACTGAATGCTATGATTTTATTAAAGAAATATCCTGTTGCCCAAAGCTATTGTCCACTCACTTGTGATGCTTTTGTAACTGAATTAATCAAGTTTTCTTATGAGCGTGATTTATATATGGGTATAATGGTGATGTTTTTGTAATCCCGTTATACCTGAGCTGGTGCACAGTCAGAAAACATACTGGAATCAATGATCCTTGTGAGACAAAGAGAGCAAGGTCATTATCAAAGTTAAGAGCCAGATTTATTGCTGTTAATTAATGCGACTTTTCTAGCAATCTTTGGTAAGAACACACAAGGCTCACTCTATTATCCCAGGGCAGTTTGGGAATATATCAGCATATTAAGTGGTTGACATTACAATTTATCATCAACACTGATTAGTGCCTGCATCTCATAATGCATTTGGAAGTCATGAGAGAAGTCATTTAACTACAATTTGAATAAAGAGGGGGGAAAAATGCAGCAGAGAGAATGAAACCTTAAAACAGACCCTGTTCAGCAAATTATCTCCTTTTTTTAATGCTTTTTTTCCCTCTAAAAGCCACAGTCGCACATGGACTTCAGATGAAGGCACATGTGTAGATGTAGATACACCCTTTGCTCTATTCAAAGGCCTCCAGACTGAGCTGCATTTAATTTATTTGAAAATGCTTCTGCAGACATGCTAAAAAGAAGGGTGTAAAATACTGACAAGCTGCATCAGTGAGGAAAAGAAACATTTCTTGGCCTGAAGTATTTTAAGTATTATCACGAGATAAAATAAAGAATTAACATTCGGAATATTTATTCTCTCGAGCCGACACACACGATGTTCTTTGTCTTCACTCGTGTCTAGCTTGGGGAAGAAGCCTCTTCAAATATGTATGTATTGCCTTTTCATTTTAATGATTAATTATTAATTCTCTTTAATAGGTCAGATATTTTTCAGAAAGATACCTCTGGCACAATCAGTGTGCAGATATTCACACAATGCCTGTTTTGGGTTGAGTTTAACTGAGTAAAACCTGAAAGGGCACGCGCCATTAGCTTAACATTGGCTTAACATTAGCTTAACATTAGCAATTGAGCAAAAATTCTGAACTCAAAAACACAGCCTGAGGCTGGAGACTGTAAGCCACATAGATGATGACTGCGGCCCAAATAGTGACATATTTCAAAAGGACAAGAGCACAATTTAATCATCACTGTCAATCCTCACATTAAGTTGAACTGTCAGTACAAATGAAGCAAATGAGATGTGGTAAATACACTCTTTGCAAGTATATATATATATATATATCATTCAAACAGAGCAGAAATGCTGGAACATTCACTGTGCACATTTTGCCGGAGTTAAAAACCAAAACCAAAAACACCTGTAGAGTTTTACTGAAGGGCATCGACATGGATTTTGAAATACTTTTTGCTTAAGTTGATGGCCAGGTGGTAAAATACTTTCTCTGCAATTTGGCAACTTTTAGGGACTGAGAATGACAGCACACGTAGAGCTTGATGATTTGCAATTTTGAAATCACTTTTTTCTGTTTGCTAAATCTAAAAATCTCCGCAACAGGTGTTTTAATACCTATAATCAAACTGAAAATGCAGTCTACAGTTACAGATTTAATTGATTCGACTCTGTACCCTGGCATTTAAAGCAGCCACGTGTTGAGTTCGTGTGACATATTTTAGTCACGTTCACTGTAAAATAATATGGATAACATTGAGAGTAAGTAAAGTTTGAGAATCACACATCAGGAAAAACATTTAATGCCACAATAAAGCGGAGCTGTGAAGAGCACAGATTCGAGCATCTGTAGCATACAGTTTTCAAGCACAATAACACGAGAAATAAACACAAGATAAGGGAATAATGGAGGGAGTGAAAGATGTAGCTGAGAACACATTGGGAATGTTGTTACAGCAAAGATGAAGGTCTGTTTTAAAGCTGCGTCTTAAAAATAAATGGATGTGGAAGTCTGCACAGCTGAGGAGACTGTTAACACAATTTGCTTATGGATGGATATTTTAATGTAGCACACAGCAAATATGCAGCCTGAATCAACACTATCATTTCTTGCATGTGGGGAATTCGCAGAGATTAAAGCCTTTTCCAATAACAAATGGCCCCCGTTTTATATAAATCAATAACTTGTGCGACATATGCTGATTTTGTTGTTTTTTCATCTAAATTATCAACCGAGATTACCATCTGTGTTTCATTAGGCTCCATGAAACCGCTTTGATTGCAATATGTGAAAGATGAAAGAGAGTTAAATCAACACATGGTCATGTGACGCATAGAATAGAAAAAGAGCTATTTCCACAGCGCCTCTTGTTCACTGTGGCATGGAAATTGATTGGATTTGCCTTGCAGCATGTTGCCAAAACAAAACTACCACTTGCTCGGGGACCCACTCTGCTTTCTAAAATCAATCAGCGATATACATACAGATACACTTTGATCTGATGAACTCCAGCAATGACACAAACCCGGCAGCATTCAAACTATAGCAACTACAGGCTGCTTTTCTAAAAGAAACAAATATAACAGGTATGTCGAGCTGGAAGCTGCAGATCTTACGTGAGCTGCACAGTGCATAAGGATGACTAAAGCTTATATTGTAAGTTTGGAAGCTTGGCTCACCTCATACAACAACATATTTGAGGCTAATTTGTGGTACTTTGGACATTTATGGCTCAGTTGAAGTACTGACAAGTGCAGGTCATCTATCCATTTTCTTAAGCCGCCTTGGGGTTACAGGAGCTGGAGAGGCCAAAGGAGAGGTACACCCTGGACAGGTTGCCAGCCCATCGTAGTATAACACAGGGAGCCAGACAACCAAACACTCACATCCACAGCTATGGAAACCATAGAAATTCCATACAGGAATCTGTGTAAACTCAAATCAGAAGAGCCACAATACAAGGCTCGTGATGGATTTGCAGTGTTGCAGAGTTTTAGTTGGAATCATAGAAATTGTTCCATAATAAACACAAGTCCAGGCAACACAACAAATCACTTTTGTATACACAACTATACCTATCTGTAATATACAATATTGAAATAGCTTCAAAATGCTACAATTAATGGGACTAAACAGATCAGAAGTGTCTTGGGTATATCTGAGTCTTACAGTATATAATAATGACTTTAATATTTACCCATAATTAAATGGCACACAGAAAAATAAACAACAATGTGCACATTTCTGCATGTGACACAGTTATTGCATAACTTTAATACATGAATGGGTCAGGATCTGATGGTATACAATATTTTGTGTTCTTCTGCACGTCCTATACTGTAGGTCAGCTGTAACACAGCTTTCAGATTTACCCTGTAGAATAGTTTGTAATAAAGCATCTCTCCTCTGGATGAATCCTGCACTCCACGTGAGTGTCAGATAGTTCGGTAACTCTGACATTCACTCTGTGAAAAGCAGGAGACTTCAAAATTCACCAGAGAATTATGATAGAGAGAAATGGTATCAAAGTTAGAGCGAGCGCAACTGTCCCACGGGAAAGGATGAAAAGAGAGAGAGAAGACACAACCAGGAAGGAGAGAGCTGTAAGCAGGATGTAAGAACTGATAAAGATGGTCAGACAGATAACTTCATATGTTCTTAAATGAAGTCTAACTTTTAATCACTTTTGCTCAGTTATAGTTGGATAATGAATGTAAAATTGCCACTGAAGTGAAATAGCCTTAGGCTCAGATAACTCAAACGTGCATGTGCATGACCAGTGTGCTCCGGTACTTAAACAGCACACTACTCTCATGGTCAACGCCATCATCTGCGCAAAGGTTTAAGGAACTTCAGATGTTTACATAGTTATCCATCAAGCAATACCATTAAGGGGACTAATCAGCCCCCATATTCATTATATAGTGCACAGCTCCCCCAAACTGCTAGAGTCAGAAAGTCTGATCTTAATGTGCTTGCTCGTGATGAGACAGAAGACACTGAGACGATCCACAGAGAAGTTCTCCAAGGTGCTTCAAACAACCCAGGAGAACTGGTGTTGGTTTAAGGCACCTACACGGTGTGAGATTTCATGGAAATGTGAACTGCAAGATAAAATCACTTACTGAATCACCTGCTCAAAAATGCTTTCCTTCCTTTTTCTTTCTTGGCCTCAAATAGGCTGAACTTTATTGATATAGCAGTTATTTTACTGACCTAGTACTTAAAGCACACATACCTCTCATACACACATGCGCTGCCGATCTGTTTGTTACTTTCAGTCTGTATTATGTCTTTAATCTGTTCATATTTTTATAAAATTATAGTTTTATCTTCCATGGTAAAACCACCCTGCTGTGCACCAGTGCACTTATCAATAATTGTGATCGACTTTTACTACATGAAGGGCCCAGACAGGAAAACGGGACAGACTGCCAATTAACAAAGGAATGTAGGACTATAAAAACACAAGAAAGAACCAAGATACAGAGAAAAAAGGGATAGAAAGACAAGAAGTAAACCTGTCCATAACACACAAGGAAAGACCAACAAAATAACAATGTGAAAAGTTTTAGGTGAAGGCAAGAAGAACACGAACAAGGAACCACACTAATCACTGGGAAACAGTAGGTGCTAAGAAACATGGGGCAGAAAACTATAACAAGCCCAAGCAAATGTCTATGAGAGTAAAGAGAAAACTTTAGGGCCGGTATAAATACACTGAGGGTGATTACTAGACTGGGAACAGGTGAGGTGGGTGTGGAAGTCATGTGACTAAAACCAGGTAAAGAGTCTGGGGTCATCTAGTGGGGTAATCAGTGGTGGCATGAGATACAGGAAACCAGGAACATAAAACAGAGCTCAGATCTAAATTGTCACACAAATGAGGAAACCCATTTTTTATGAGTTTATCTTTATGTGCGAGGACATTATAACTCAAAAACACTAAAAGAAAGCATCTCCCCAAAGCGTTTGAATAAAGATATTGTCTACGTTTTGGCTTTAAGATGCTTCATACTTGAAACTTAAAGTTCTTGACCCAACCATGAGTACCAACCCCAATCGAGATATATTTGGATAAGGATGCCATATGGGACTGAGCAAAATCCAGTAGTAGATCAATTTCTTTGTAAAGAAAGGGTTTTGCAAAAATATAATGCAGTTGGCTTTATATATGATCAGAGTCCCGAGAGATGCAGTAAAATACTTGCATAAAATGGTAGGGGGGGAAGTCAACACGTCATCTCAAAGTGACCTCAGATACACACAGAACTACACAATAAATGAATCTGACAGAAAACAGTCATTTACATTGGCAGCTTCAATTTGACTTTCAGTCAAGTGTTACATACAGTATGTCTCTGCTGCTTTAGAAAGATCCTTACTTAAAAAAAAAAATACACATAAAGGCCCACTTTTAGCACCTGCACTCTTACAATGAGAGTCATACTCTACTGCAATCACAGCTCACATCTGTGCCAATTTTCACTACTTCTCTTTTCACTTTCCTCCCCCACATGAACTGTCTGCCTGTCTACCTGAAAGCAGCGTCATCATGAGTGCTGACTTCCTCTAAATCCATTGTGAAGGAGCATCCCACACACACTAATGCTGGCAGAAAGAGCTAGACAGGGACCAATTAGAATCTCTGCACTAGGCTTAAACCCCGGAGAGACACGGGGTGTCTCAGGGTTTTCATTTATGGTGAAGAACTTGCTTTAGCCCACTGCAAGAAAAGTCAAAATTCCTTGAAGAAAAGAAGAAGCAGAAAAAAAGAAAAAATAATCCTAATGTATTATACTTTTCTCAGATGGGGAAAAACCTAACCTGTCAGTCAATGCAAAGTGCCTCTGCAACAAATTTACTGCTTGCAGGTAATTTGTTGGAGCAATTTCTCATATTAAACCAATTAAAATCAAGGACAAAAGACATGCTGTGGAAGAGAACCGGGGATTAAAAATAGCTAAGAATTAAATGCAGAGTGGTGTATAAACAGAGTGAAAAAGAGGTGAGTGAAAAAGAACAAATGCCATAAACTTGTGGGGCAGGGCTAGTTTGTTAGAGACAACTTTATTTGCCATTAACAGCAAATTATTAGCTGTTTGAGCTACAGTCCAAGACAAGATTGTAATATCCAAAATGCACACTGACCAATCGTTCACAGAGATTTGAGATAAACCTCAGATTTCTGATAAAACCCCTTAAACTGTAGCATGTGTGCTGATTGTTTCAACACGACAGCAGGGAATAATGTCATGAAATATTAAAAAAAGCATGGCATGTTAACCAGCTGAGCCACAGCTGCCAACACGGTGCAGACAGAGATGTTTGTCATACACTCACAGTGACCAAGAAATAACCTACAGTCTTTCTCTTACTGGTCTCAGAAAAAAAAAAAAAAAGAAAAAGTATGTGGCATAATTATTTTGTTGCCATCCAACTACCAAAATCTTCCTCTTACTGACCTGGTTTAGGGAAAAAGTTATTGTGGTGAAATAAATTTAGCTGCTGTCTTGTTAAACGTCTAAATTTATCATTGATTTTTGCAATTTGACTTTTGCAGCTCTGACTCATGAAAGGGTCCTTTTTTATAGAGCTACACTGCAACCAGCCTGCGCTTCTAAAGCAATGATACTGTATCTTACTGCAGAAATTTTACAAATAAATCTGATTTTACTTTCCTCTTACATTATTGTTGTTGTTTTTTTCAGCCTCCAAATGTCTACAGGTCACTTTGTGTGTGAGTTTTGAACAAGAGAAAGAAAAGGAGAAAAAAAAGGTTTGATCTTATTACATGTGAGAACTCATTGGCATCACAATGGCATCACATCAGCCCAGCCCTGGTTTCACTCCATTGGCTTGCTTTACAATTTAGAATTGACTTTAAGATTTTAATGATCACTTTTAAAGCTTTTGCTTGGTCTGGCTCCAAGCTACATGGCAGAGCCATTGAATCCATTGAGCCCTCTCCACCCTTAGATCCTCAGTCGAGGTCCTTCTGACTCTTATGAAGTTTAGACTTAAATCTGAAGCTGACTGCTTCTTTCTTTCAATGTGAAACGTCAAACCTGAAACAGGAGTTTTTTTGTTTTTTAGGGAAAATGCACAAAACAATGATCGTATAAGAGAAACCTTGGCTACTAGCTACTAGCTAATGTCTATCTGCAGTCCCTCAGCAGGGTAAGAAAGAAAGAAAACCATCACAATCTCATGACCTCTAATTTCCTGTTTCTGAGTTAAAACTTAAGTTATTGTACTCGGCCCTACAAATCTTAGAGTGTCTAAGATACTTACTCTGAATGGCATTACCTTGGCCTCCAGTAACACTGTGAGGAATGTTGGAGTCATTTTTGACCAGGATATGTCCTTCAATGTACATATTAAACAAATATGTAGGACTGTTTTCTTGCATCTGTGCTTCCGCTGATCCAAAATGCTGCAGCTAGAGTACTGACAGGGACTAGAAAGAGAGCATATTTCTCCCATACTGGCTTCTCTTCATTGGCTCCCTGTTAAATCTAGAATAGAACTTAAAAGTCTTCTCACATACAAGGTCTTGAATGATCAGACCCCGTCTTATCTTAAAGACCTAATAGTATAATATTACCCCAATAGAGCACTTAGCTCTCCAAACCTCCTCCAAACCATCAACATATCTTTTACACCCCATTATTTATTTTTTTTTCTTTCCTGTCATGTCTGGCAGTTTTTGCAATCAGAATGATGATCCGAATGCACTGATGTACCAGGCCACACATCCTGATGGCAACCGCGTGCACACCCCAGAGGAGGAAGGAGGGAGACCCCAGACGGCGGCCCCACGGCCAAAGGGCAGGAGTCCAGAGAGCCAGAGGCAACGAGCAGCCCACCCCCCCGCAGGCCAGCACCCCCAGCACGAGCCGAGCATGCGGCCCCCGAGGCCCCAAGCTCCCAAGAACGGCCCGACACCCAGCAGAGGGCATTACCTTGGCCTTCAGTAACATTGTGAGAAATCTTGGAGTCATTATTGACCAGGATATGTCCTTCAATGCACATATTAAAGCAAATATGTAGGACTGCTTTTTTTTTTTTGCATTTTTGCAATATTTCTAAAATTAGAAACATCCCGTCTCAGAGTGATGCTGAAAACCTAATTCATGCATTTATTACGTCTAGGCTGGACTATCTGGCTCCATCTTATCTTAAAGACCTCGTAGTACCATATCACCCCAATAGAGCACTTCGCTCTCAGACTGCTGGCTTACTTGTGGTTCCTAGGATACTT
>JAVDPK010000205.1:461032-473540 GCA_034780415.1 Cichlasoma orientale
GTTCTGCTGGAGGTTTCTTCCTGTTAAAAGGGAGTTTTTCCTTCCCACTGTCACCAAGTGCTTGCTCATAGGGGGTCTTGTTGGGGTTTCTCTGTAATTATTGTACAATACAAAGCGCCTTGAGGCGACTGTTGTGATTTGTCGCCACATAAATAAAATTGAAATGAATTAAATTGAATCCAGTAGTATGTTGGTACAGCTGACTGTTAAAAGAGTTTGAAGACGCAGTGCTGAATCTTGCATACAACCAATCAGAACGACATAATTCTGATATGAGTCATTGGGTTTTTGAAGGCATATTGCTGTTGTAATAGAAGCATCGCATTATAAAATGTTAATGTTAGTGATATTTATATTGAATTTCAGTGTAGAGTTTCAGTATTTCATCATCTTGAATCATATCATGGTTTTTCTAATAATTTAAATAATTTAAAACTAAACTGAAAACATGTACATACACACACTATATTCAGGCCTTTAGCAGTATTAAAGTTTAATTTGACAGCAGACAGTTGAAGGCAGAATAAGCCCTGCAGACAGAAAAATAACAACAACCATACAGTTGCATCCAACCTGTTGACGTCTCTGCTGCTTAACTGCACACAAATAAGAGTAACTGACAGGTTGCATCCCCAGCATCCATCAGGAAAATAACACCACAATGCCAGTAAACATAGCCTGAAAGCGTGCCATTATCCTCTGATATTTAGTTTTTCTAGCTGTGAAAAGACAAGAGTTCAAGACAAGTGATTTAATCCAAAACAGTGCAGGAGCTAAAAACAGAACGTGATTGACACACATGGCCATACAGTAAGACAAGACTCCCAAGATATACAGGCATCCGTATGATCAAAATGAAATGTTCTCTGCTGCAGCTGAGCAGATGTTTCTCTCACACCCTATCTCCTGAATTAGTTACCATCCATTTCCTTCTTCTGTCATAATTATCGTTTTTCTCCATCTTCCTTTTCAGTCCTAGCTCGCTACATTTGCTTTTGTCATCATTTTACTCAGGCAAAATAATCATTTTGCACTTTCAGTCTCTTTGATTTTTATTGCATTTTTTTTTTATCATGTGCACTTACAAGGATTTTTTATTTTATTTTATTTTTTAAAGATGGGTTTTTGTTTTTTGTACATTTTGAAAAAATGGTGCTGTTTTCTTCACAATCCAGTGTAAGAAATGCTTTGGGAGTACTGAAAAGAGGAAAGATGCTCTGCTGAAAAATTTTAACAGCCGATTATAAAGAGTCCAAATTGACAGAAAATGTTATCTAGCTGTGAAATCTCGTGCCGTGGAGCAGAATCTTGTGCCAATGACTCACCTAACTGACTGGCCAGAAGATGTCAAGCCCTGGAAGAATCTGGGCATCTTTTGCTTAGTAACAAAACACACTGATATGCTGTTGAGTGCAGCAAATATTTTAATTTAAATTTGAACAATTCTCCTCATTTTTTATGCAAATGTAAACAATTCTGCAATTGAAAGCTTTTTTTTTTCTTCCTAGAAATCACATTTTCAGTGGACATTAGTGGAAACAGTCAGTTGGGAGCTACTGCAAGTATTGAGGTTTCTCCTTTGATGTCATGCACACGCTGATTGACACACCATATTTGACATCTACAGCAAACGGTTGCTAGGGATAATATATATTCCCCATCTGGTTGGTAGTTGTTTTGGGAGGTTGCTGGCTGTTACTGAGTGAAATCAGTTGTACAGAAGGTGCTGCACCAAAACCTTTGTTGTGATTGCTTTGGTTGTGAGCAGATTTTCACGTTTGTCTGTCAATACTCACTAACTACTAGCCAAGCAGAAGTAAAACTTGAAGTGCAATGCAAACCAGAAATGGAGACGGTACGCCTTCAAACTAAATGTTGTGCCTTAGCGGTGTAGCCAAGATGTTTCAAAAGGCACAGCTTTTATTTTGAAAGAAAATTGTTTCCATTTCACAGTTTCACTACAGCTCAGAGAGTAGCTGGATAGTGTTTGTAGACAAGTCTCTTATTGCCATTTAAACTGGTAATCATTTTCCCAGCGACTGCCATCAAGCTCCAGCAACCACTCACACTGGTCGGGGAATGCTCATTTTTCCCTCAGGACAAGTGGTTACCAGATGGTTGCATACCACTCTCTGTGACCGGGGTCTTATTCACTTGATCCTACATTGTCACCATGAATGTCACATGCCCAAAATGGATAACCTCACACGGTTAGTGGTTATGGCTATGCAGGCTACCATTAGAAATTTATGCGGTGACTTTTATTAAATTAATTAATTTAAAAAAAATTTTTTTTTTTTTTACAAAAATCAGTATTTCTGAGGACCCATAATACTGCAAAGTTAGTAAAATATATTATATAGCTATAGAGCCAAGCTTCATATTTGTTATATTATTTTGGCTCCACTCAGAGCCTTTGTTCTTATCTTTTTGCTCACACCAGGTCTCAGATATGATTACACTGTGTTATATGTTATGAAAGTAAGCATTGCTGTGAAGTGAACGTCTGCTGAATCACTGACAGCTGCTACAGATTCACTGTTGTTTGCTCTAAATTAAAAGGAAGTCTAAGTAGCATCAGCTGTCACTGTGTCACCAGTCCTCCTGTGGTGATGGCGAATAACCTGACTCTAAATACAGCAGGTAACTTTATTTATTCAATTCAGAATGCGTTTCTTTATTAAAGCAAGCGTACAGTGAAAGAGCCATGAATGAACTCAACCATGCCTAAAGAGTGCGCTTCAATACATGGGAAAAATTTGTATCTTAATGTAACAAGAGCATGGGCTCTATCTCTTACACTAACATCTCAGTATGATATATCACAGCACTGAAATATTTATGACTCGGAGGGAGCCATCTATTTTGCACTATTTTCGTGGCTGTGTCTCCTGTGGTGATTTTTTTTCTTAATTTTTTAGATTTCAAAAGAGGTTGAAAAGTCATGCATAATGTTAGCAATTCTTTAACGATTAAAAAGAAGAAATCTGATAACCATGTTGACGCATAAAGATGATGACTTGAGTTTTTTCGGGACTCTGTAACACTGAAGCAACTCCATTATTTCAGTGTGCATGCAGACTTGAAGGTGACATTGAAGGTCACTCTATGTTTCCGCAGTATATGACGCACTTGCTCACATCTCCTCGACACTGTATTCTGTCTTTAAAAAAGTTGTATTTGCACAACTAGAAAGAGGAGGGGGCACGTTGAGGATTCTATGAACTGATTCTTTCACCTGTCAGCTCCACTGCCTGTATTTTCCCATCAGTGAACATACATCCACACTGTGCTGAGCTGAGCAGAGACGCCCATAGCAGTGATCCTAAAACTCTTTCCTCCCACTCTGTAACCAACCCTTTGCTGCTGAATATGATATATACTGGATATGCTACAGTGCCCTCTATTTCTTATTTCCACCCCCAACCCTCCTGCTTCACTCCCTCTCTCCCTGCCCCCATGTCTCCCCTCTCCATCTGTTAGTCAGATGAAAAATTGGAGAAACATTGTTCTCACCATTTCCATAATCCAAAATAGACCTGGCCTACTAAAAGGCCCCATCTTCACCTTCTCAACGGAACTGAGCCAAGAATATCTCCTCAGGAAGGAAGGAAAAATGGATTTTTCTCTAATGACATTTACTCCCTGAAAGGGTGTTTAACAGTATGTGTTTGACTCATCAGGTAACAGCAGTGGACTTAAAATACAAACAAAAAAATGTTTAACTTTTTTTTTAACAATATACCAGTACAAAAACAAATCCCCTCTATTTAACAAGCTGAATGTATGATTATCCACCAAGGACCTATTAATTAGAAGGACAAGGTAGTGTCACACACCTCCAGTTTATTATTGGATACAGAATCCATTTCACAAAAAAATTCCATAGCAGGATGCATCGGAATTACGGTAGTCTGTGTCAACTCCTGACACTGTTTTTAATTAACAATAATTCTCCTCTGACTACATATTTATAGCGGCAGTTCTTGGATTGTTTTCCGAAATCCATTCCAAATTGTGCCAGCAAAGGCAAATAGAAAACATTAAATCAATAATAATAATAAAAATATGTTAGTAAAAAAAAAAACAATATTAGAGATTAGTATTCTTACATATAGTTACATACATTATATCCATCACCTGCACCTTTTGACCTAATGTCTTTCACAGACTGTAACCATATGTCATGGTCCCTTCTGCCCTCCTGGTGCAGGTCCCTCCTGGTCTGATTGCTCTCTCTTTCTCTTCCCTGCCTGTGAGTGTGGGGGTGGTTAGAAACTAACCAATCTCTTTCAGCGATGAGCGTGGTCTCAGGACATCCCAGCCAGCACATGTGCTTCTCATGCACAATCACCACAGCACTTAAACCTGACTTCCAACTCCACTTGTTGCCAGATTGTTAACTTATTGATGTGGTAGTGCAGTGCAGGCCTTTCATGGCTCTTCCTGTTTGTTGACCATGTACTTATCTGCTTGTCTCTTCCTTCCTCTTAGGGAATCTGCTGGAAAGCCTGCTCTGTACCTGCCTGACCCATTCTCACCCCACTTGCTGAATAACATACCTGTTCTAAAGGCTCAGGTACTGGAAGGCTGAGTCCTGAAGAAAGAGTAAAACTGCAGCAGCCTACCCTCTATCTGAAATACTTACCATGAGTATTTTGGAAACCTTCCCCTGAATGTCCACAGCTTCCAAACAAGAGGCTTACCTTAAAGATTAGTTACCCGATCTGAATCATTGTTGCAGTACTTACCTGCAAATATGCTTTGCTGTTGCTGCTTGAAGAACACTTAATTAAAACTGCTAAACCTTTTGATGTCCTGCCTTTGAGTCCTTCGAGTAATTCTTGACACCATAGACTGTATGTAAATGATGGACATCACCCAATAGCTTTTGGGCTCTGAATTTTGAACCCTCAATGTTTTAGTTGCTACCATATTGTTTTTTGGAGCTGGAACTTTGGACAATAGAGTGGAGAGCTAAATTAACAGACACCTACTAATTTGTAAGCTGACTAACATGCAAATATGTATCCATCCATTTTCTTCAGCTTATCTGGGGCCAGGTTGCAGGGGCAGCAGCCTAAGCAGAGAAGCCCAGACCTCCTCCAGCTCATCTGAGGGGACTCCGAGGCATTCCCAGGCCAGCTGAGAGATATAATCTGTCCAGCGTGTCCTGGGTCTGCTACGGGGCACCCTCCCAGTAGGACACACCTGGAACACCTCACCCAAGAGGCACCCAGGAGGCATCCTAGTCGGATGCCCAAACCACCTGAACTGGCTCCTTTTGATGTGGAGAAGGAGTGGCTCTACTCTGAGCCCCTCTTGAATAACTGCACTCCTCACCCTTTCTCTAAGGTAGAGGCCAGCCGCCCTTCAGAGGAAGCTCATTTCCGCCTCTTGTATCTGTAATCTTGTTCTTTTGGTCACTACCCAGCATACAAATATATATTAGAATTTAATTCTTAAAAACTGGGTGGGTGGAGTTTGCAGTATGGGGGTGATTCACTTTTGGGGCATGGACTGCATAAAAGATGGACACAGCCACTCTCATGTCACCCATTGGTCAATGAAACCCATGAATTTCTTGCTTTCATCATCTTGGTGTTTTGAAGCCAAACGGCGTGGATCTGAGGGTGAAAGGCATACGCACTCACCTGAACAGTTCTCCTTTATGACCATATTTTAGACAACAGAATTATTATTTATTATTTATTATAAAACCCCAAACTAGCAACTGTGGCCATAAACTCATTGGAAATTATTTCCTGAGGCCACAGACCAAAGTAGCTGATGAAAACATATTCTATACAATTGGAAGTCATTATGCAGGTACAGGAGTCTCCCCTTGGTAGCCATTAAAAATAATGCACTTCCACACTAGTCTCATTTTTTATACTCCAAAGCTAAATAAATTTTTTTAATACTGTATATCGTTTGGATACTGCCAAAAGTGACTATCGGAGAAGCTCCAGTTTTCAGCCCTTCTGCATTGTGTTAAATTTTGAGGCTGTTTGAAGGTGCGACAAAGTCCAAAGGAGGATGGAGGCTGGAGGGTTCTAAGACAGGAGCTTAGGTAGATGTAGGCACAATTAGGTTAGGCTATGAGAACTATTGGAGTTAGGCTTAGTAAAAGATTGTTTGGTTTACAATATTCTGTTCTAACAACATTAATCAATATGCTTACAGGTGCTCAGAACATTTGAATGTAACACCAAAGGATCTTAAACCCTAAAGGACACCTTGTGCATATCTGTCAGATGTCAGTGGCTTTGACAAATCAGCATTTTCTATTTTATGCCCTGGGAACGCTAACTGGCTGTTGCAACGCCGCACTGAAGTGACTTTTGGTCTTTTTTTTTTTTCTTCAGATGTGTTAGTTATGTAGCAGATTTCTTTCTGCCGGGCTGTAGAGTTTTAATGTGAAGTGAAGGTCGTCCTGTCTGTCCAGAGCTGAGCCTTGTACTGTTTTAAAAGACTTAAGTTCTATCAGTAGAACTCAGATGGGTTTTTGCTGTAGAATAGAGGTTATTTTGTGGTTTCTAAATAGGTTTGCTGAGTAATGAAGGTCATTCTGTATCTTCTCTGTGAAAAGGCATGGAATTTTATCTCTGAATTGCAAATGGGAATGACTGTGGAATTAAGGTCACCCTGGGGGTCCGTGATAATGTGCTGTACTGTTAAAATGAATTGAGCACTTTTCTCAAGGACCTGGATTATTAATATTTTTTAATTTTAAACAGAAATGTGCCATTCATACTGTAACGTCTGTATAATACTGTGCTGTTGTCAGCATGCTTTAGCTTTACACTGAAGCCACTGAAATCGGTACTGGTATGTAAGAAATCCTACATGTTATTAATCAAATGGATTCATGATTAAGCTTTGGTTCAATTCAGTGACTGATTTCTTCTATTGGCGCAAAGCAGGCTGTGAATGAAATTTCTAATCTCATTAGAAACCAGCTCAGCTTTTTCAACAGGGATAAAAATAGATTTTAAAACTACCATAACTGGGTGACTTTTTATTTAGGGGGTTGGGGGGAGTTGCCTGGCAAATTTCTGTAAAGCCAAGTACTGATTTTTTGTCAATCACTGTCATCATTAGCTGATGCAAGCATAACTGCTAGGTATTATGTTTAATTTTTGATAGCACTGTCAAGATAATGCAGTTTAAGGGTGCACTCACAATAGCGCAACAAGCACGACTGCCCCCACTGCCCAGCTGGCCCGAGTTCACACTGCAGTTAACGATCTGGGCATCTGGGCCTGCTATGCTTCAGTTTGTCTCAGCATCTCAACCCCTCTTTCATGCGCAAACTAGCTCTTGATTTTGTGCATTTTGTGGCTTAATTAGGGAAGCAGTGACACACTGTGGAAATCATATTGTCAAGTAATTAAGAAATACATGAGAGGACAGAGGCAGCTGTCTTTGAGGAAGCATTGGAGAGCCGCGTTCGCATAATGATGACATATGTGCTGTGCCGGAGTCCGAATGAGCCATATCCATGCCCGCCTTTACAAGTGGGCCAGCAGCCTGCTGTGCTTAACTGTACTTGATCACACAAACAACCTGGACGTTGGAGGTCAAACACGGGCTGGCACGGTAAGGACAGCCTAGTGTGAGTTTGCCCTCAATGAGAGGTCAGAATGTTTCTGTGTCGGCAAGCTGCCACTGATAAACATTCGCTGCTTCATCATTCATTGTGGAGATGGACTGAGGGGTAGTCAGACTTTAATCTGTGGTTGCCATGGCCACCCCTTGCTTCCTCTTGGCTCCATGCTCAGGTGTTCTTAAAGTGAGATGTGTTAAAATGGCTTATTTAGCATAAGGGGCACCGTCTGGAGCTTAAAAATAATCTATCCCCATATACTTCATATAGACTCTCATGTTGAAGTAGCCAACTTTACAGCATTAAAATCATATTCACAGCCTAGTTCAAAAACACTTTTGGGCTCTGTGGATGGTTCCCCCCATAACTGAATGTGATGATTTTTTTTTTTTTAGTCATCCAAATGACTATTTGAGTTAGGGGTGTTTAAGTGGATTTACTGATTAATATTATGGCTGTGAAATTCTAGAATTTTATTAATATTACTAATTAGGCAGTATGTGTATTTGTGCGTTGCACCCAAACGCATCCATATGCAAGCTAGCTAGCATTAGCTGATAAAGCAGCACTCCACCCTTTCATCCAGAGCCAATGAGTGATATCACAGTGGCCACATACACTGGATGAACTGAGACCCAGTATAAGGCCCAGTATAAGATAAATGAAGATTATTTTGGATAGTGAATCGTGCAAAGCTACTCTTGTAGTCCCACCAACATTCTAAAAATGACAGTCGAACGGGTGGATGAAAAAGGAAGCCTTGTTGGGTAAAGACATTTGGAACCAGGCCATCTGTTCAGAACAGAACACATGTTATGAATTGTAGTTCAATGCAGAAAGCAAAATTGGACGTTTCACTTCTTTAAAAAACACACTAAAACTACAACAAGCTGATGCTGGCAGCGTACTATGGATCTACCAATCACAGGCGAAGCACAGGATTAAATGAGGAAACTGAATACTCAGCAGAACGCTGCTTTTGTGTCCATCAGTTAAATGAAGCTTTTTACATGGCAGCAAACATCAGCCAGAAAATAGCAGCCACTTAAACACTGCAATCCGATGGCTCTAAAAAGATATCTCCATTCCATTATAGCAATGACCAGCTGACATACACACCCACTCATACATCTCTCTATGATGGTCCAATTAAAGTAATGCTTTCTGGCAATAATGTGCTGCCATTGCTAGATTGCAAAACAATAAAAGAAAAATAATGTTTTTCTATGTCCTACAAACAAATCTTTGCTTGGCTCTAAACAGCCGATGCTCAGCCAAGTGCTTGTTGACTGCATGTGAATCTGAAGCTTGAAGGGCAATGTAAACTATAAAAAAAAACTCGACAAACCAAACCCACCAGCTTGTAGCACTCAGGTTAGCATTCTGCTCCAAAAAACCTAATGGACAATAAATTATTGGACAAATGTAGCCTTCTCCTGCCACAGCCTGCAGAAAGGCTGCTGAACCTCTGCCGAAGAATCAGAGGGACCTTTTTCAGATGTTGTTTTAGCAAATAGAATCTCAAATTTAACATTTGGTGAGTATTAAAATACAAATATATTGAATCACAGCAAACAGATGAGCTTGATATCTAAGTGGCAGAACAGTAGGTAAACAGTGGACCTTTCATATGCAACAACTTGTTTTGAGCAGCCGCCTATCCCACATGATGACCCAAAATGCACTCTTTGAAGTTATCTCCAATGAACTATCAAAAAACAGATCAAACATCTACAACACCAAATGCTTGTTTCTGTTTGTCTACATCACAGATATTAAATGACGTTTGGAGTGCATGTGAAGTTGAATTGGCTTTTTTACATTTTTCAACTGTGAAATGTTCCTGTACTTAATAAGTTATGAGGGTTCAAAATGCTGGAAAAAATAAAGGCAAATTAAAAATCCCAAATTTTTTGACGCACCCCTGTTCAATTCAATGGCCTGTGACTCAGAAAGTATTCATAATATGAAGGTGAAATGTTGCATGGCTTCATTAAAAATGCTGAAATAATTATGCATAGAAACTTTTCAACATTGTGGGTCATTCCATAAAAAGGTGCCTTCCACCTGACCCTCATAATCAGGTAAACTAAAAATGTTATTAAAAACTTGATTAATTTAAATTATTTTGATTTTCTTGATGTCCTGAATTTCTTCTTCTGTACTGGCACAGCAAAGGGCAGAACAGGTCTAGATGCTGAAAGTCAAAAGAAACAGGTTAACAAATTGCTTTTTAGTAGCTGATAATACAGGATAAATCAGATAATCTAGTGATATAAAAAAGAACCTGCAGTTTGCCATTACACTCTTGTTCTATATCAGAGAAAAGAAACCAGCATAAATGGTGCAGGAACTGTTACATTGCTGTCTGCGTGGAATCATGCCCTTGTACCTCCTGACTCCGTGTAGAAGCTATGCAGCTGACTAGCTAAATACAAAGCTAACACATACAATATCATCATCTTCCCAACTTTTTGTTTTTATTTGAACGAACATGTTTCTCATAGCAAAGTTGGAAGACGTGAAGGTGAATCAGCAGGCAACCATGTTTGATAACCCGGGGGGGGGGGGGGGGGGACGCTTGTAATTGTCGTTACTCTTTTCATTAGTTACAACCACTGAAGCTGAACAATGAAGGAGGCACTGAACGACATGCCAAATAACCTGCATTTCCTTGAATAGTTACTTTATGTAGGTCTAGTCAGGCCCTATAAATGCCCATGTTAACGCAGTCATGTCCATAAATATCTGGACAGAAACACATTATTTTTAATCTTCCTTGTATGCCACCACACTGGATTTTTAAAATCAATTGAGATGTGATTGAAATGCAGACTGTCAGCTTTAATTCAAGGGGTTTAACAACTTTTTGATAGGTTTTCAAAAGCTCCGGACTGGGCTGAGCGAATCTGCAGGCTGCATGTACGAATCTTTGGTATATTTTTCTTGCAGTAGCCTCTTCCATAACAACTGTGGTGCTGCTTCCAACATCGGGCCCAGTAATTTTTAGCCTCTGAACTTGTGCCAGCTGGTCTTTTTTGGTGAAAATATGTGGAACAAGTGGGGTAAGAGTGAAGCAATCTAGACCTTTCAGCAATCTTGATCATTTGCCCTTAATCATCTGCAGCTAACAGCCCTTTGAACATATACACAGAACTCTTTTTTTCTTGGTGATGTAGTGTTCCGTGTAATGCTATCAAAATGAATTAAACAGTGCTGCAGAGGCTGCTCAGCATGTTGCAGCCTTAAATGTATCAAATAAACATTTGCATAAATCCAGGCCTCTAGAGACAAGCGTGTTATTTACAGCCTCCGTATCAATGCATGATTACAAATTCACAATGCAGCTTTTGCTGATGCAACACCAGTCCCATCACTGTCTGTCAATTACCACCCGACTTTTACTTATTTCTTCCCCTAGTGGTTGTCGGTTGCAATTCACGTCTTTTCTTTCAGAGCTCCTCTGGCTCTCATCATTTATTCTCTAATCTCTCCATCCAGGAGCAGCCTTGGTCCGCCTCCATATGGCAGAAAGTTGAGGTGGCAGCTGGCCCTTTATCACAGCACAGGACCGTGCTAGAACTGGCCGGGCTACACGCTACCACGCAACAGGAAACACTCAGATACACATGAAACTACAGCGCAGACAGCAGCATCACCTACACTTCTGCAGCCAGATTACACACTGCGTGGTAAACACATACAATGTGATATGTATATGGAGGCTGAACTAAAACATATTGTCAGAAATTTGGCACAAGGTAAACACGTGTACGTAATACAGACAAAAGGAATTAGCTATAACAGTTACAGTCTGTGCTCCCTGCACAGATTTGTCACACAGATAAAGCAAATGTAGCTGCAATTAAAATCTGAGTCAACAGGAGAGACTCTAAAGGGACACCTGGGTACATTTTGACCACAAATCTAAATCTGACATCATTTGTTTTCTGCAACCCTGTCACTCTCTTCCATCAGGGGTTTATTTTTGCATTTTATTGAAGAGGGTACAGCTGTGGAAGTAAAGTGCCGTCCACGGTTGTTCCATCTGTCATATTGAACAGCTCCGCGTTGTTCATTCGAAGTGATGCAGTGCTCTTCGTGTTGGAGTTTGAAGTTGTTTTTTTTCCCCCCTTGTTCCTTCAAAATGTGTTGGAAATTCTGCAAGAGGACACAAATTTAAAAACACAGCTGGCACTTTGAGTGATGACAGCGCTCTCTCTCATCTTCAGTCAAAAGGTAATAAAATCTGCACTTCAAAAGGTCACCAAAGATTGGCTGACAACCATCAGACAGAGACTTTGGACAGGTAAAGGCCAGTTGTCTCCCAAGTTCCCAGTGTTTGTGCTGAGTCAGGATGTAGCCTTAGATTTAACGGACAAATTAATGACTATATATATCAAAGGTAGACAGTCTGCAGGTCTGAAAAGTGCAGCCAATACCAAGTGCCTTAAAAATTAATTCTTTATAATGGCCAGCTGGATGGGACTCCTACTGCGACTCCTGGCTTTTAAAAAGAAGCTCAATTATATCACTTACTGTTGACTACTGTAGCAACCTATCAGGGTGTACTCTGCCTGTTGCCCAGTGAGAGTTGGGATGTCCCTGAAGTGGATAAATGATTTATGTGTGTAAGTGTGTGTATATGCGGATGGATGGATGGATGGATGGATGGATGGAGTACATGAGACCTACTCCTGTCATGATTTATGACAGAAGGCTGCTTTCCTGACACATATGTGGTCTGAATTGCTAATTTCAAGTTTTATGTATCACACCATAATCTTTATTTTGTAAATTCCCATGTAGAGTAAAGTAGATCGTAACCAGTGGTGGACAGTAACGGAGTAAATTTACTTGAGTACTGTACTTAAGTACAATTTTTGAGTATTTTTACTT
>JAVDPK010000205.1:486334-504981 GCA_034780415.1 Cichlasoma orientale
TCTAACGAGCACCCCCCCCCCCCCCCGGCTTGTTTTATGTTTATATGTGAACTGGACGGTGAATATGAAATTTATTCACTGAATATGAAATTTAAACACTTTAAATTTAAATTATTTTCATCTTGCTTTTACTGCTGCTGCAGTATCATTGATTATAGCAGTATAGAAGTACATGTATATGGACACAAAAAAGCTGGACAGGTTTTGATCTGAGGGTTTGGAAAGAGCCTGCCTCTGAGAGTGTGTATTAACCATGCTGCTCTTTCAGAGAACGCATGTGAGCCAGCTGATCTAATCTTCAGTTTTCATCTCACCCAAGTTGCCCAGTCATTTATTTATGTATTTCTTTGTAGTTGCCCACCCTAACATACGTTCCCCTCATTTATCTTCATTGATGATGTCACGCATGATGGCAGCAGTACAATGAACTCAGAAGTCTGCAGAAACATTCTGTCAATTTAAAGAAAGATGCAGCCAAACTGATTCATCATGCAGCAAGATAATGATCCAAAACACACTGCCAAAACAACAAAGGAGCTCATCGGGGGCTGGAAGTGGAAGGTTTTAGACTGGCCTAGTCATTCTCCAGACTTTAACCCTATAGAGCATTTTACCTGCTAAAGAGGAGACTGAAGAAAGTAACGCCCCCCAAAACAAACAACAACTGGAAAAGGCTGCGGTGAAAGCCTGGAAAAGCATCACAAAAGAAGAATTCAAAGGTTTAGTGATGTCAGTGGGTCACAGACTTGATGCAGTTATTGCAAGAAAAGGATTTGCAACTAAATCTTAAGTCTTATTCACTTTGATTTATTTTATGTTTATCTGTTCCAATACTTTTGATCACAAGAAAAATAGGTGGCTTCAGAGAAAGGTGCTACCTTCTGAACTGTGTATCAGAGCCAGATGTAAATACTTGGAAATAAAAGCTGAGATGTTGTTTTGTCTCACACTGATTTTTTTTTTTAATGTCAAATCCAAATGCTCTCAGTTTACAGCAGAAATGAAGGAATTGGCCTCACTGTTCCAATACTTTTGGAGGGGAGTGTAGTAGTCTACGAGCAGCCCTGATACACGACCCTAAACGTGAGAGATTTATACAAGCCAGATTCCACCTGTCACTCTCTGAGGTTATCTTTTAGCACTTTATCTTAAAATTCAGATTCTAATTTGATGCTTGCGAAGGTTTAATTAATGTTGCTTCTTCTTCCATCTGAGCGACTCGCCGGAGCCAAAAACAATGCACACTTTATATTCAGTGATCAGTCATGACACCAGAAAGCAGGTTTAGTTAAGTCATACACCTGCTAGCATAAGTGATATTGCCATCTCCTCAGTGGGTAAATCTAGACCAGAAAACATAGTGCCAAAGAGGACTATATTACTGGATTCTGCTGCCTTGTCTATGATTCGTCATACTTTTCATTTCTGTTTTTCTCCCATCACCTTCCCCACCACTAAGATGGCTCTCCGCTGTCTTCAAGAACAAACTGCATTTGGCTGTAGATGACAAAGGTGGACGTGTGAAAACAAGAAAAGATTATTTCTAAGACAGACAAATGACAGGTACATGCATGCATGCAGAGACGGAAATAAGAGTTGGGTACACCAGCTGACTGGAGTTTGTCTCATTTTACACATTTTGTAAATGTGGGAATAACTGGCAGCAGGAGGCAGGAGCAAGAGCATCGTAGTAAAACTGCTTGCCCTACTAACTCCAAAGAAATAATGCTTTTGAATAAAAAGGTTATACATGAATCAGGGAGACAGCATAAAACATGTAGTACAAAAAAATGAGAAAAAAGGTGACTGACATACTCACTGATGTAAGAACAAACAAACAAACAAAAACTAAGGCTGGGAATACTGGAATACATTAATATGGAAATTCATAAATATAGTACTGCATTCCATGGAGAAAAAAGCACTGTATGATTGGCTTGGAGATCAGAAGTGACACATTGGAGAGCACCAAAAAAAGCAACTACAGGCAACAGAAGTGTGAGAATGGGAACAACAGAAGCCACAGTTGACGAGCTATCCTCTGATCCCACAGCTGGCATTGAACAGAAGTTGTTGGGAAGGATAGATTTATGACTGCCTGGCAGCACCTGCGATAAGAAGTTAGAAGAACTACAGCCGAAGCTATAATAAGGGTATATAAACAAACACTGAGAGAGTTAATGTGATGTAAAGGATGTAAGTGATGAGGGACCAGAGAATATGGAGGGCACGTGTCCAGGAGCAGCTCTGGGAATGTAACAACCTCATGTTTTTTTGGTCTGGTAGTTACACCATGAGTCTGAGGGAACACGCATAGTGGATAATTATTTTAACACAAAGAGAGCAGACTCCATTACTGTCAACACAGAAGGATCCCTGCATGGAAAATGTTTAATTTGGCTACCACACACTACCAAACAAACGTGATAATGTTTTAATAAAGCAAAAAGTCCAGCTGGAAGATTTTTAGTGCCTAAATGAATCAATTAAAGTAACAAATTAGTTTTTGTGGAATTCATTGTGTAATCTAAGAGTCATGGCATAATGTAATATTGTAGGAGACTTTATTGCAATTTCCATCAACCTGCTTTTGTATGGTGACTTAATTCATTCCCCACAATAACTCCTGACAGTCCTCAGGCAAAAGAAATTGATTGTTTAACTAGAAAAAGATTGATTAAAATGTCACATATGCAGCATATATAACCTTTACAAGTGAATGTCTAATGTCAGTAAAATCAATATGTATTGATTTTAAAGCCATTTAAGCAACATTATTTAATTGAAATTTGTACAAAAACAAATATTCTTTTTGAAAACTTGAGGGAAAGAGAATCCCAGAGGATGGTTAGAGGTAAAGATTAGGAGAAGTTTTCCACATTCAGTTGATCATATTCAGTGACATTCAGTATCTGTCATTGGTTTTAACACACAGCCTACAGTGCATCCTAAACACATCATTGGTGATGTAACCAGGATCATCAGGCGTTTCACGTCTTTCAGCATCATATACCCTCAACCAAGTGACCCAAGCAAGGATGATCAGTCTCTATTATGTATCTAGGTAGCTTGTGGGGTCCCTTTTGATCCACAGTCATCTTGATGCCTTCTCAGCTGCATCAGTGATGTGCCTGACGGCTCTCTTGCTGTGCAATCCCTTGATCCACTGCAACTTAAGGGACCAGAGTGACTGGTTGGGAGAACCTCGGCAGCCAGCCTCGATGAGATAACAATCCTCTGCTTTGGCATTAACTCCTTGTACTTAGCCCCCTTCCTCTCAAATGCCTCTCCCATCTGGTTTTCCCAGGGTATGCTCAAATCCACCAGGAACACCTGCCTCGATGACTCAGACACTAGAACCATGTCAGGCCAGAGGATATTCTCAGCTACGGTGTCCCTGGGTCGACCTTCAGCTGCCAGGCCCAGGCTGTTGCCACATGCCCCCCTGCAGGGTTTGTGTGCTGTTGTGGGTTCTCTCTAGCTTTGACAAAAGTAATAGAGCGCTTTGCTGCTTGCTGAAAGAGATCTCTGTGCTGATAGCCTCTGCAATAACTCTTAGCACCTGGTCGTGGCGCCACAGATAACACTCTTTTCCCAGGACTTTTGGGCAACAGCTTAAGATGTGTTCTAGTGATCCTCTTCCCTGGCACAGCAGGCATGCAGGGGTTTCATTAAGATTAAGAAAATCTGGGGAAATCTCTGTACACAAAAACACGAGGCTGAAACTTGATATTGAACGGCTGCAATCTTTGGGACCCCAGACAGCACTGTATTAAACACAGGCATGATTCTGTAGAGGAAATCACAGCAAAGGTTTCAAAAAGCACCTTTGAAAACCAGAGGATGTGAATCCACAAATACAAATTAAAACTTGACCATGCAGAGACAAAACAAAACAAAAACATATACATTCACTGATTCTGCTGGCGTCTCTGTTCTGTGGTCTGACCAATCAAAATTCTTCTTTTAGGAACTCAGAAAAGTTACATTTGATTTGTAACCAGCTCACAGTTCAAAACCTGGCATCTATAAGGGTACTGGATATTATATAAGGTCACATAACATAACTTGCACATCTGTGAAGGCCCTATTAATGCTGAATGATGCATACAAATTTTAGAGCAACATATGTTGCCATCCAGATAACTTTTTTCAAGCTAGTTATAGAAAAAAAAACCTTTATTTAAAAATAGGATTAAAGCTTCAAAGGATTAATTAAAACTGTCTGAACATTAATGTTTCTTGAAGTTCAAAAGGGCAGGGCTGTGCTCTTGTTTAATACCACTTTGAACCACAAGGCAGTGTAGAGGGTCAGTGGGGCATTCAGTCTGAAAATCAACAGCTCGCACACTGCAGAGCTCCAGTTTTATTGCATCTCGGAAGTTTTAAGTTCCAACGTTCTTCAAGTATTTAGCAACTTGGGTAGCTAAAACAGCACAGATGATGACATTTTCAAATAACATGAACACAGAAACATTAGATTAGAAGCCATCTTGAAAGCTAGCAATCCAAAATAGAAAAAAAAAAAGCAACACACATAGAAAAAAGTAATGCTTGTTTGGGTGGACAACAACACCAGAACTTTCTAGTTGCAGAATGTTTTTACAAAATGTACCTTTAAGAAAAGGCCTGGCTTATTACAGCAAGACAATGCCTCACTACATTCAGCATGTATTCCAGCTGTCTGGTGCCTAACCAGTGTTAAACTGGCCTGCCTTATATCAAACCAGAGCGGGAAAACATTTGGCCTGCTAAGCTGAAGCCATCAGCCTTAGCAATACTCTTAAAGAGTGCTGGGGGAGAAAAAAAAGGGGTGATGCAGTCAGTCTTTTTTTTACTATTTTCAATTAAATGTGTTAAAACATTACATTTATGTCAAACATTTACTTATTCAATAGTCTTTACATTTGTTTCACTTTGAGATCATGTGGGTGAGTTTGTCCGTTCCCCTCTCGCTCAGCTATAAAGGACAGATAGTTTCACACTAAGCAGTGTATTTAAAGCATGTATAGGTTTTATGGCTTCCTCTGTGGAGTGATCCTCCTCCCTAAAGTCTTCTAAGCATGCCCACATGATAGATTGCTGCACTATGCAGATTTAGCTGGAGAAGCTGAGCAATTATATAGAAAGCATCAGATGGGAATAGTAAAGTGGAACCATAAAACAATTCTGCTTCAGTTCTACTCTTCCGCTCGGCACACCAGTCATGCCTGATATTATTTCGCTAGTCTCACCGTGTGCAGCGGTAATTTCTCTAGTGAATTACCACTTCTTGACCTTTCAAGGCATTAAGAAAGGGCAGTTTCATAAATTGTGTATGGAGTATTCCTCCAGCCTCTTTATCACTGATAAAAAAAAAGCAAAGGCAGCAAGGGAGTTTTACTCTGGGAATTTTGTTCTAGCCATATAGGTAATATTAGTGATTAAATGCAAACCTTTTTCTTTGCCTTGAATGTGCTTACAACATACGGTAATATTTACAGTAGCATCACTGACATTCATTAAGCAGTGTGCAGGTGGAAGAAATACATTATTTTTTTTCAAGTAAATATTAGGTGGAAGATCCTGCTGACTCGGGGGCTGTATATTTGCATACACACATCATGGGCATAAATGTCATGATAATTTGGGGCTTTGAACTATTCTTGTTCCTGGGTGGAATGATTGTACATACAGAATACTTTTGTACTTGTACATCCAACCACCAAGACTCAAGCTTACCATGAACTGGAAGCTGCTGGGACACCGATGTCACTGTCCACAGTCAAGTGGGTTTTACACTGTGATGGACTGAGAGGGTGCCGACCAAGAAAGAAGTCCCTGCTCCAAAATCGACACCTTCGAGGTCAACTGAAATTTGCAGCTACCCACATGGACAAGTCAGATGCCTTCTGGAAAAAAGTTTCACGGTCAGACATGGTCATGGTATGTTTGGAGGGGTAAAGGTGAGGTTTGCAAGAGTGCATTCATACATTAAGGCTTAATAAATTATGTTCACTTCTGGTGATATGGGTGTTTCAGGGGTGATCCAACAGGCAGCGATTTTGTAATTTATTTATTTTTACACCGATAAGCAATTGTAGCTGCTGTAAAGTGTAAAATCTGGATATTTAAGTGATTGTGAAGGTTACTTAGTTTTGCCAATAAAAAATTATAACAGGAGGGTCTGAAATTCACCAGGCAGGGTCACCGGAAGCCAAGCTTTTAATAGACCTACTAAAATAAAAGTACTCATTTCCTTATGGGGTTGGAAGGACATAGCTTCCTGCATGTGTTAATAAACACGTCAGTTTACAGTACTTAAAATCTTGAACACCTGGCATAAGATATGAAAGAAACACAAAAATCGCTGCTTGGTCATTTAACGTGACATCATGATGCAGGTAAGAACATAATTGCACTAAAGGAATTTGGTTTTTACAACTGTTTATTTGATGTTTCCTCTGTTACGTGCCCAGCCTGGATGATAACGCCTCACAGCTAGAAGGCCAGGGTTCGAATCCACCTTGGCCCGGGCCTTTCTGTGTGGAGTTTGCACGTTCTCCTCGTGTTTGTGTGGGTTTCCTCCGGGTACTCCGATTTCCTCCCACAGTCCAAAAACATGTAGTTACTGGGGTTAGGTTAATTGGTGGGTCTAAATTGCCCATAGGTGTGAATGTGAGTGAGAATGGTTGTCTGTCTCTTTGTGTTAGCCCTGTGACAGGCTGACAACCTGTATACGGTGTACCCTGATTTTGCCCTATGACAGCTGCGATAGGCTAGTTCTACATTAGCATTTTCTTGACCACTTGTCCAATTCACAGTTGAACAAATGGCGCTATTATAGAGGAGAGGGCAGGAGCCTATCTACCCAGTCTATTGCAGGGCCCTTTTACATCCAAGGATTAAATTCATGCATGGTGTGGAGGGAATTTACAGCCTTGCTCGTGGTATGCAGTCCCAGACTGTTCTGATTTGAGTGATGCCACACAATCAACTCCTAAGGTCAGGTTTGTGGCTTTTCCTATGTATAAAGCAACATAATCTTGACATTCACAAAAAAGCTGATGTAGTCCAATGACATTCAAATAAATAAATAAAAATGGAGGGATATGACAATTATGGAGCTAATATGTTTTACCCTGTCGACTAATGTAACTATTACACATTTTAATGTGAGACTGGCTTGCCTGCAGACATTGTAAACAGCTGACAATAGGATGCAGTTTGCATACTGGAGACAGTGCGGTAGTAAAGCAGATGACTCATTACCTGAAAAAGCAGTTTTCGAATCACTTGTGTCATTCAACAACCTTATCGAATCCCCACAGATAGTGTACATTGCAGTTGTTATATTTTACAAGCCAGGGAGAAAAAAGCGAAGGAGAGAGAAAACGGATCATCTTTAATTTTCCCCAGGTAGAATTTCAGTTTCTCACTTACAGAAAGGTGAGATGGTACTTTAGCTAAAGCTGCTGAAGCAGAAATAATTGCACACATTTATCTGTTTTTGTCTCCCGGAGAACAGTGCCAGCAGTAATGCTCAGCTAATCACAGTTGGGCTCGAGTAAAAACACCACTGTCAATTCCAGAGACAGACACAAAAGCAGTACGTACATGGCACAAGAGGCAGCATTCATCATTCGAAGCAATGTGGTTCAATAGCTGTATTAATGACCTAACACACATGCATTGCACACAGCTACAATAGAAAAATGTCTGTGAGGGCTTGTTTTGTAAACAGTGTGGACTCCTGTGTTTTATATTTGTGCTGCGACTCTACCAAAAGTAGCCACCTATTAATTTCTTTTGCAGGTTACGAAAGGAGTTTTTCACACTCTAATTAAATAGAATAAAACAAAGAAATAGTGCAGGCATGACATTTATGCAAAAAGCTTAAATGTGAGATGTGTGAATCCCTGACACAAGGTCAAACACTCAGCATCCCCTGAATCCCATAATTTCAAAGATACATTAACCTAATAGGATGTGTGAACCAAAAAAAATGTAAACTGAAGGATACAATGTGCATGGCTTAGAAATAAAAGCACACTCAGCCAAGCCCTGTTATGCTGTAATGTAAAACAAGTATTTTTTTCCCATCTCTTGCATTCCGTTTTTATAATCAATAAATATCAGAAGACAAAATGTGCTTGATTCACCTGTATGGATTGTGATAATGGAGATAGCACCAGGTGCTATTGATTGATCTTACTGTCAATGACTACTCAAAAGACAGGATTTATAATTTTAACAGATGGTGGGGTGATTTTAATATTACCTTCCCTGGTTTGTGATTATGTTTGTATGTTTTTCACTCCCTCTCGGTAACAACAGCAGTCCAATTTACTTAATGTGTTCCTGTTCTCTGGTCCTGCTATAATTCAGATCCCCTCCAGAGGAAGGTGAGTTTTTTTAAACACAAAAAATCTCTAAGGTTTTCTTTCCTTCTTCATTTTGCCAGCTGTGTGTCAGTTTTGGCTTTTGTGTTAAAAAAAAATGTATGACGTTGATTTTATTTTTCCAATATGACACAAAAAAACATTAACACTAAAATATAAGCCTATCTGGAAGCCAGTATGAAAACAGAAGAAACAGAGAGAAGGCATTCACTTTCATCTTCCCTCTAGTGCCTTATAGTGCTCCCCTTCATGGTTGATGAGATTCACTACTCAATCAAATTAGAAATGACGAGCATGAAAGATTACACAACTTTCCTGTGGAAATTCTGTCACAGACCAAATCCTGTAATTTTGGCAAGAATGAGATCCCATACAGATCAATGAGTTAAATCATCAGCTACCACAAGATCCCACTAGAGGTTAACCTACTTCAAATGGGGCTTAAGACCTAAATGTCACCCAAGAGTGGTGGAGCTAAGACTTCACTTTATGCGCTGTAAATGTAGTCTTTCATGCAGAAGCAACAAACTGAACAAATACTTGCTGTTGCCTTACTGTTGCTTGACTAAATCTTTCATTTACTTATTTTTAACCAAAGTGACGATATTTGAAAGGAAGGATAACTAAGCTACCGGTTATTGCTCTCCAGCTGAGGCCTCAATTACAGGGCTAGAGACCAGTCGGCAACCTTTTGGCAGCCTCTGTGTGTATTCCCCAACAGGTTGACAAGCAGGTACTGGACGTTGCTGGCTGTTGCCAGGTGAAGTCGTTCTCAAACAGGGTGCACTTAACTTAGTTGCTAACAGACTGTTTATGTCAGCCATAGATTGCACGGACAATGCTGACTTATCTGCAAATATTCGCCAACTACTGGCTGGGTGGTAGTAACACTTGAAAAAGTGCTACGCAAACCAGAAATGGACAACATTCACCTTACAAAGTAAAAGTTGTGTCTTCGCAGCAACCAACACATTAGAAAAAGTCGCAACTTTTACTTTGAAGGCGAAAGGCCTCCAACCTCCAGCAACCACTCACCAACTGGTCAGGAAATACACATTTTTTCTGAGTGGCTGGTAGTTGCTGGGGATCGCTGATTGGTTTCTAGGCCTGTGTGAGTTGGGCTTTAGTTTGCAAGCTCCATCACTTTAATCCTAAGGGTAAGCTGCATAAAATATATCTGTCATGTGTCTTGTGTGCCAGGCTGTAAACATTTATTTCTCCTCTGCACATTTGGAACTGCACATTTGGTTTTTAGCACTTTCACTGCAGCTTCTTTGGCAACAGTAAATGGCTGGCAAGTAAATTTGTCAATATGAAATAGCAATTTCATGCATAACTAGTGTAACCTATGCCAACAGTTTCTTCTTACTTCTACTGTGATAATAATAACAATAACTTTAATAAGTTTTAACTTTAATAACATTTACTACTGTATTACTGAAGAACAGTAAATTAATGTACATGTTTCCTGTATTTTGAAAGTAATTTAGAACAGAGTAGTGGCATTTTGTTTGTTGTTGCTCCAATGAGGAAAAAAAAAATCTTCTGTTTATTTGACCCGTAGGTCGGAATTTCATGGCTCAGTTTCTTGGAAAAGAATGATGCATCAGTAATTGCTTATCAAGGAAGTCATGGCCCAGTCCTTTCTGAATGAGCCCTGTTAATGGCTTTCAGCAAGGAAGAGTCAATCAGTGGTGTGCCATTAGAGGATAATAATACCCCATTTCCTCTGCTTTGATGCTCTCCAAATTACCTTGATATTTTTTTTCCCACAACCTCTTTCAAATCCACACCAAGAGAGTGACATGAGCAGGAAGGGTTATTAAGCCTAAATCCCCACCACATTGAGAGGTTGGAAGGTTCATCCATAATTCATGCAGGAAGACACAGAACAGATTGAATTGTCACAACTCCGGCCAGTACAGACGGAGAGAACGAGAGAGGAATGAACTGTTCTCCTTTTTCTCAGCGTCCAGATCAGGAATACAAAGGATGGGATTAGCAGGGGGAGAGACATCTGGGTTCAAGTCCAGTCTGTTAAACAATGTAGCTAATCTCCAGTTAACTCAAACTTGCTCTTTCCAGTCTGTGTATGCTCTGTCTATGCCTGTCAAATTTCAGGGTTATAAGAGATTAGAGTAGCTTAGAAATGAGGATTTGTTCATTGTGTGTGTCAGAGGTTAAAGAATGAGGCATCAGCTGCTGCTTGAAATAAAAAGAGATCATGGGGCACTTTGAGGTCAAGAAGTGGGTGATCAGACGTTTCCTTGCTGGGCAATGCAGCTGATATTACGGTCACAAACTTGAGTGTATATTCAATTCAATTCAATTTTATTTATATATCACCAAATCACAACAGTTGCCTCAAGGCATACTATAGTAAGGTAAAGACCCTACAATAATTGCAGGGAAAACCCAACAGTCAAAACGACCCCCCTATGAGCAAGCACTTGGCGACAGTGGGAAGGAAAAATTCCATTTTAACAGGAAGAAACCTCCAGCAGAACCAGGCTCAGGGAGGGGCAGTCATCTGCCATGACTGGTTGGAGGTGAGGAGAGGGAGATGGGACAAAAGACATGCTGTGGAAGAGAGCCACAGATTAATAATAACTAATGATTAAATGCAGAGTGGGGTATGAACAGAGTATGGGGCATGCTCATTGCCTCTGGCTCTCTGGACTCCTGCCCTTTGGCCGTGGGGGCTCCGTCTGGGGTCTCCCTCCTTCCTACTCTGGGGTGTGCACGCGGTTGCCATCAGGATGTGTGGCCTGGTACATCAGTGCATTCAGATCATCATTCTGATTGCAAAAACTGCCAGACATGACAGGAAAGAAAAAAAAAAAAAGGCAATCCACAGATTCTCTGTGCATTGCCAGACACACACTCTGTGCTCTCGCCTCATTTTCTCTCCTGCTATGTTTTTGTGTTTATTCAAATAAACCTTGTTAATGTGAACTTGGGTCCAACCCGCCCGGCCATCATGACAAAAGTTACAAACAGGCTACAGTTGTTACAATCGTTATTGTTACTGCTAAAGGAGGGCGAGGAGTAACTAAACATTTGACACACAGAGCAGGAAAGTGTGGGAGGGACAGGAGAAGCAGCCATGCTGATAGTGAGTCGGCTAAAAGCTAAGCTAAGCTAGCAAATTCCTAAAAACACACTAAGTGGATAATGTGGATATGATTTACAGGTGATTAGGCAGAGAGTGTGCTTTGGAGAAAGCATGTGAAGATTACACTGAAACATGTCATTATCTAGATTAATCAAGCTACCACGTGCTCCGGAACAGGAAGTAATACGATACCGCAGTGAGAGTCAACACCAAGTGACAGACTCAAAGTCCTCTGATAATTTAACAGAGAGTCTCTCTAAGTATATCAAAAGACACCTGAAGTTTATACTTTTTCCATTTTTGTTCAGCTTTTTTATCACCTGTCTGAGTGCTCTGGTGGCATTATTCAACCAAGGATGAGTTTTAGGTTTAAAATCCTAGTTGTGAGAGGAGCAATGGGATCAAGGATTTCTGAGCAAGTGGAATTCAGCAAAGAAACTAAGTGGTCAGTGGTTAAATTGATGGACCTATCACAAAGGAAGGCATGATTACTATTTTGATAAAAACAAGTAAAATGATCAGCAGTAACTTAGTTAATCATGCGAGACTGCTGTGCAGGCACATCAGATTTGACTGACGTGAAAGAGAAATCTCAAATATTACAGGTGTGTGATCAGAAAAGTTAACATGACAGATTTCAGTGTCACAGAGAGGCAGATTACTGTCTATATTCTATTGTCACCAAAAATCAAATATATAAAATAATGTTTGAGTGTTTTTTTAAAGTTGCTATATGCTATGGATTTCTTTTGATTAAATATACTTTGTCTAAAAATGGAAACAGAAGAAATATTAGGTACACTCAGCTTTTGGTTTCATGTAAAATGTTGTCCAAATTAGAAAAGGAAATGTTAAAAAAAAGGAAGAAACAAACCAAAAGCAGACTCAATTAAAACATAAAAACAGAGCAGAAGTGTAACTCCTAATTGTGCCTAATTGTGAAGTGCCACATAATTACGTCAAGACCCCCTAATTTGCCCTCTAAACAGTGAAGTGCACTGCCATTGATGGTACTGAAGCACTGAAGTAATGTGGCCAGTATGTGAACATGGAAAGCGCCCCCAAGAAGCCTGCAATTAATTTAATTCATTCATTTTCTGCAAATTTTGCAATATTTTATTAGGAATTATTGCTTTTTCCTGAAATTACTTTTGTAGCTAAAACACAAACACACACACACACGCACACACGCACACACGCACACACGCACACACGCACACACGCACACACACCGTATCTTACATGGCTAAACGTGTCTAAAGAAGATTAAGATATGCTGTCATTTTAGGCTGTTTAGACCAAAATACTTAAATTTAGGATCATGCAAAATATTTGATAAACGACGAGGGTCAGGATGCCATCATATCTTATCGCATCTCATCCTTTCTACCTTCATAAAGTGATCGGGAATCATGTTTTTTGATTGAGGTGGTGGAAAAACTTGTTGCACCATCTGCACAGCCTTCAACTGGAATAGTCTCATTACAAGGCAAGGCTCAATCATCATTTGTGTTTATTAATGAGAATTGATGAGGGAGTGACATTGTTCATAGCCCATTAATTATACTTCGACTGCATCTGTCTACAATTGTAGCACTAAGAAAAAAAATGAACCCATGGTAGAAAGAAAGAGAAGGATTTGCAATAAACCAATAAAAATCTGTTGAGACACGGACTGATAGAATTAATAGAAAGCAAATTTAGAACGTGGTATTTATCGGAAAGTAGAAGCAAGTACAAATGGCAACATGAAATAGTGTAACAGTATGGTACACACAGTCATCCTGTGTGTTAACACTATGTACCTTTCTTTCCTTATCAAGTCTCATGCCTTTACAAACCCACGAACATGACCTTAACCCTAACCTGAGGCTTTAGTCATTTTATATGTATTAAATGACATGTGAACATGAAATATGCTTGAGGTGGCTTTCTATTTATAGCCACTCCAGTGAAATAGAATTTAAAAAATCCTCATGGGTCTCTCACTGCTGGTCTGTAGTTTCTCTTTTCTTTGAAGAATATCATAACATGAGTCTGAAAAGCAGTGTTCCCCTTTCAGTTTGACATTCCAGTTTGTTTTTTTGGGTGAAATCAGCAGACTGGACATCACAGGGACAACCTGAGAAAATGACCCTGCAGAGTTTAGCAAAAGGGAGATTTTAAGTTACTGTTAAGTTATTTGTTTTATGTTTTAATTTGGATAATGAATTTAACTATCAGAACACTGTCAAACAAACATGATCTACTGGATTATCCCACCAACCATAAATTCTAACAAGTCTGACAGATAAGCAGGAAACCACAGGAAAATTGCTAATTAGCCTTTCAAAACAAAAGCATCAATCCCGTCATTAAGAAGTAAACCCTAATTGATTATTGCTCTGCTGCAATCATTATAGTACTGGAATCGTAAAATATATACTGCCTCTGGTTACTGTACTTCAAGAGCTTTCTTATGTCAACGTTTATGACAAATTTAAAATAAACATTCAAAAACTGAATAATTAAATACAAAGAAAACATTTGTACAAAGCTCAACCAAAAGGCAGAGATTCCTAAAGACTAAGCTTTGCAGAGCCTGAATTAAATTGCAGACAAAAAGGTTAGCAGATTTGGGTCATTCAGAATTGTAAGGTGGAATACATTCTTTGTGACCTCCCGCAGTGTAATTCCACACTGCACACAGAGAGTATTCACACTGTGTAATTTGGCGGATTACTTTAACACCAGTCAAGCTCCTATTTTTCAGTGTTCAGGAACGGCCTCATGTTAAAATTAGAAAACAACAACAACAAAAAACAAAACAAGATACTTTTGTAGCAGTAAATGTTTTTCTCAAGCTGCTCGAGCGTTTGTGCTTTTTTATTGTGCACTACCAGAAGTCTACATGAATTTTTCTTCTTTTTAAATAAAAGAAATAGCTTTTTACAAAAACAAACAAACAAAAAAACACACACAAAAAAAAAAGGAAAACAAAACAAACAAAAAACATTTGTGCTTATGTTTGGATAGTTCTCCGGATTTTCTTGATGTTAACACTCTTTAAATGGCAGGTCATAGCTTGTCTACCTCTGAAAAAAAAATAGATGTGATTTAAGAACCAACAAACTATGTAAATACCAGTTTTCAGATCACAGAATTATCTTTAATGCACTGTTGTGAATTATTACTTGGAGATGTTGTGATCTGGCAAGACAAGTATCTCTTTTTGAAGATGATATCTTGAAAGTCTAAGTACTGACGGAGCAAAATACAAGAAAAGAGATTCTTTTATGATACCATTTAAATGCCTCCATTCATCCTCAGTTAACTTTGCTCTGACAAAAGTGAAATCGCCTTGTGAGTCCTATGCTTTTATTTTGAAATATCTGACCGGATGTCTCGTCTGTTGGGGTATTACAGGTCGCTTAAAACCAGTCCGCGCCTCCAGTCAGAACCAAAGTTGTCTCCGCTTGGAAAAGTGGTGAGACGGGACTCGCCAGTTTGCATCGCCATTGCTTCGCGCGCTTACTCTCGCAGAGATGAGGCGGAAGGAGAAGAGGCTGCTGCAGTTCGCTGGGCTGCTCATAGCGGCTCTATTATTTCTCCCTAACGTCGGGCTGTGGTCTTTGTACAGGGACCGAGTGTTTGACAACTCTCCCAACACAGTGGATGCACCGATACAGGTAAGAGAAGCTCGGTTTTAATGCTCCTCATGTCAAACTGGGGTGATGGGACTTTAAGGATGTCTTGAAAAATATACATGCGCCGTATTTCCCTAAACTGTACCCACTTGTTCTCAGTTTAAGAGACACGCAGGGATACGGTGTAGCTTCAGTTGACTCTCGTTGAGAATGGGACATCTGAAACAAACAGCACACTCATGCAGGAGACTTTAAAACTACAGAAACCATAAGAAAAATCACTTCGCAGCGACTCAGAATATCCATGGGAAAAAATCTTACACCAGCCAAGAGTATCTAAATGGTGTAAAATCAGTACCTTGGAGAGCAGTGCCCAGGTTCAGGATAATGGGGAGAGACATGAAATTGCCCGATCGTGTACAGTTTAACAAAGTATTCGTAATTTAGGTGAGATGTGCAGTAAAATTTGAATAAGCGTGAAATAACAAGTTTCATCTCTTGTAATGTATGGATACAGCGTAGCTTCAGTAAACTCAGAGAACAAAGAATACACTCAAAAGGCGACTTTAAAAGTGACAAAATATGAAATGAATTACTTGAAAACGACTGAGAATATCCATAAGGCACAATCTTCCACCAGTGTCTAAAACGTATAGACTAAAAACATAAGCGCTGCGCAGGCTCAGACCACGGAGAGGGTCTAAGCGCTGCGCAAGTTCAGGACCGTGGAGAGGGTCTAAGCGATGCGCAGGTTCAGGACCAAGGAGAGGGTCTAAGCGCTGCGCAATTTCAGGACCATGGAGAGAACCAAGACACCTAAAGGATCGCAAGAAACTTAAACTTTGTTTCCTGACAAGACAATTTCAACACATTACTGCTTCATATAGACTCTTAAAACAATGAGACGTGCAGCAGACTGGCATGTTGGCAAGAAGTTAATCATTTATAGACTTGTTCTTTACTGTCACGTTATTGATCTCTTCTGTGCTTTGTTGCATGTAGTGCAGTGGAACTGAGAATTTTCTGTATGAGTAACAAATGTAGACAGTTTTATGATGGGATCATACCCCCTTCAACACGAGCTTTGTGGCAGTTACCATGGCGAACTATGCAGCTGTCATTGTTTTTGCATCATTGATTAGTGTTAAGAGGAAGTGACCTGCTGATACATTGCATGCCATGTAAAGAATAATGAGGAGCATCGACTAGATTGCAAAGCTACATTTCTGAAAATTCATTCTGACTAGCAATATGAAATAGTACTTTGGCTTTAAGATCATCATTGTTGTAGTGACTGCATTCTCTCTTGCATTTTGTTCTATTTAAAAGGAAATAACAGCAGGTATTATTATATTATTATTATTATTATTATTATTAATAATATTTTTTTTTATTTTTTATTATTAAATATTATTAAAGACTTTCACAACTAAGAAGTTGTACCCAAAAAACATTAGTCAGGGAGTCTGGGTTGTGAGAAGTATCTATTTGCCTTTGGGGCACTTCCATTATAACTCAGCATCGTTGTAAAGTTATATACATGGAAAGTGTTGTGAATTAGGAAACTCCTAGTATACTATTAGGATGCCATTATCTGAGAATCATATGTAGAAGCCATGTATTGAGTGAACAGCAGGGAAAAACTGGCTACCTGCCAGTGCCTCACCTTGAATGTTTATGCAGGAAGCTTTCAGCAGTGTGAAGGAGGTTCTCTTGTTGCGTTTAGAGTTAGTATGTCCAGTGCCTTTCTACAAAGTGCTTTCACAAAATCGCTCATTCCCTCTGTATAAAACGTATAGATGAGAAGAAACGCCACATGTTCAGAGCCAAATTCACGCTGAAGCATGAAACAAATGCCCTCAGTGATGAAGATATTCCAGCTCCGTTTCTCTGAGGGATTAAATGACATTCAAAACCATGAAGTAAAAATTACCACTTAAGCATGATCTATGGGGAAGATTCATGTATTACCAGCCTGCATTAATGTTTGTAATTTTATCATATTCAGTCATCAGTGTAAGGTTTCCAATCATGGCTCTCCTGCTAGTGATGCTTGCATTGATTTTTCCTTTCCATTCCCACTGTTTCAACAGAGCAGATGAGAGCCAGTGATTAGAATTGATCATCTGCTGCCTGACGTATTCAGTTCTTTTTTACTGAATGGAGAAATGTACCTCTGTTTTTCTTTTTAAATTAATTTCTCTGCTTCACAACATTAACTGAAAGTGCATCAATAGAGCTGAAATTCTGAGAAAAAAAATCTGTTTGAGAGTCATCTGTTTAAATGTTAGTTGTTCATTTTGCTGAAAAATGAAGCCAGTGCCAATTGCTAAAATTTGAAGTTTATATAGTGGCTGCAAAAGCGAGCCAGTCCCAATTACAGTTTAGCATTGAAATGCATGTTTGCATGCCTGGTTGGCCTCCGTGGACTGTTTCCCCCTTCATATCAGCTCTGACTGGAGTGAGTTTTAACTGGATGTTTCTGTCACGTCTCTGCTGTTAGTTGGTTGAAGTATTTTAATGAACATATCTGTCTAATATTATAGTCCAAGAAACTTGTGCTTGAGCTTTGCTGAGTAAAATTTTTGGATTTTATTAGTTTGTAGCACTAATCAGTAGGAATCTGCGTCTGTGTGTGGCGCCCGTGGATGTAGCAGGCTACATTGTCAGCTAATTGTCATGAGCTGATAACTTAGTATTCCACCCCCTCATCCGGCTACAGTAACTTCTGTCTTCACAAAATCAACACGTTAGTGCCCTAAATGTTGAAGGTTCAAAATGTGTCATTTAAAACCAGTGGGTGATGTTATGGTGGCTACATCTGTTTTATATACTGCCTATGATAGAAACTATGATAGAAAAATTAATGGACATTTCCCCAATAATAATCTGGCTTTGTTTAAGCCTTTCATTTCCTTCTTACAGTAGCTAACATTTTATATTAGGGTAAACATACTTTAGCTAACGAGCTTCATGAAAAGTGTAAAAAAATGGCAGTGGAAGCAATCTGTATGATTCTGGCTGTCTCCTCCATTTTCCCACTTACACCAGAAACATCATTTTCCCTTTGTTTTGTCATGTTCACAACTGAATGGTAGGGAAAATATTAGGGCCACTAAAGATTTTTATTTTTTTTTATATAGTGCCAAATCACAACTGTGATTAATATAATAAAACATAATTATTAAATGCATTCAAAGGATATTGACTGTTCTTGTTGTGTGGTTTTACAAAGTTAAGCAGACCTAAATGCAGGAGATCATGGAGGCGGGAATTAAAAAAATAAAATAAAATAAAAAAGAATTTAACAAAAAGACAAGAAGTGCTTCAGGACAATAGCTGAATATCCAAAATGAAGGTAACCAGGACAGTAATAAACTCCAAAACAACTGAACAGGAGAAAAGGAGCAGCAGAAAAAAGGAGAGTTAAGAAACACACACACACACGCGCACACACGCACACGCACGCACACACACACACACACACACACACACACACACACACACACACACACACACACACAC